>SKCR01008591.1:0-66500 GCA_019454045.1 Zanthoxylum bungeanum
GACGAATCTAACCAAGTCACATTGAACAAGTTGATTTATAACCTCACTCAATTATTGAATGAGCTGACTATATATAAATCCACGAATTAAGACAAGACTAAGTCTGATGAGGAAAATGTTGTTGAATCTTCCTATACTGGTGAATTGAAACGGAAGAAAAACAATAGAAAGGATAAGTCAAAGCCTAAAAATAAAAATCAATCAAAGAAGAAGGAAATCTCAAATACTTCCAATCCCAAAGAAAAATATTTCCATTTCAATGTAGATGGGCATTGGAAGATGAATTATTCGAATTACCTCCAAGAAATTGAGCAAAGCAAATAGGCCAATGGTAAATATGATTTACTAGTAATTAATTCTTTCTTGGTTGAATCTGATTTATCATCTTGGATAATTAATTCAGGAGCCAAGAATCATGTTTGTTCTTCTTTATAGTTGATTTATTCTTGTCATAATCTTGCTGAATGAGACTTCTCCATGCGAATTGATTAGGGAATGTTGTTTCAGCTAAAATAATAGAGAAATTGGACTTAATTTTAGAAATAATAGTTTTATTTATTTAATTTTTTTTATATTTTGGATTATAAAGGAATTTGATTTATATTTATAAATTGTTAGAAGATAATTATGTATTTCTTTTAATAATAAATCAGTTATTATTTCTAGAATTAGATATGTTCATGAATATTAGAAAATAATTTATTTGTGTTAAGACAATTAACACATGATATATTACTTAACATAGAAATATTTAAATTTGAAAAACAAAAAATAAAACGATAAAAAATTTCTTCAAACCTTACAGTAAAGTAGTACTCAATGAATTATTTCCTGATTCGACTAGCACTCTGTCAACAACAGTTGTTGACAAAGACATAGTACTAACCATGTTTGATTGTTAGACAGTTCCTAATCAAAATGATCTACTGCCTAGAAGAAGTAAGAGGGTTGTGCGACAACCAGACTGTTATTTGGTTTTATAAGAGGCATAAATTATCATCTCCGATGAAGGTGTAGATGATCCATTATCATATCGCCATGCAACAGATGATTCCGATAAGGAATAATGGCTTATAGCCATGAATTTAGAGATGAAGTACATGTACTCTAACTCATTATGGGAGGTTGTAGTTCTTCTAGATGGGTTAAAACTCACTAGATGTAAATGGATCTATAAGCATAAGAGGGGATTGGATGAGAAAGTTCAAACCTTTAAAGTAAAGATTAGTGACCAATGGTTATACCTAAAAAGAGGGAGTTAAGTATAATGAAACTTTCTCACCATTAGCTATGTCTAAGTCCATTCGAATCATACTCTTCATTGTCACATATTTTGGACTATGAGATATGGCAAATGGAAGTCAAGATTGTAGTTTTGAATGATAGTCTTGATGAAAGTATCTATATGATACAACCTGATTGATTAGTGTCCTAAAATCAAGAGCAAAAACTTTACAAGCTGTAAATGTCCATTTCTGGAATGAAGCAAGCATCTCAATCTTGGAACATAAAGCTTGATACGATGATCAAATCTTATGATTTTGAAAAAAATGTCAATAAGCTTTTGTATACAAACGTAACATTAATAAGAAAATGGTTTTCCTCATACTTTATATTTATGATATTTTTCTCATTAGGAATGATGAAAAATGTTATCAGATGTAAAGGACTGGATAGCTAACCAATTTCAAATGAAGGATTTGGGAGAGACAAATTATGTTCTTGGGATGTAGATCATTCGGAATTGCAAGAAACGAATGTTATCACCGTCTCAAGTATCGTACATTGACAAGATACTTGTGCGATTTGCGATGCATTATTCCAAGAAAGGTAATCTATATTTTCGACATGTAATTCACTTGTCTAATGAGCATTATCCCGAGGCACCTCAAGAAATTGAGGATATGAGATGAATTCCCTATGTCTCTCCAGTGGGCAGTCTGATGTATGCTATGTTATGGACAAGACCTGATATCTGTTATGCAGTGAGAGTGGTCTATAGATTTCAGTCTAACCCAAGACTGAATCACTGGATAATTGTTAAAATAACTCTCAAGTATTTTTGGAGAATGAGAAATTATATAATTGTCTATTCTACACATAATTTGATCATAAATGGATATACTGATTCTGATTTTCAGTCGGATAGAGATTGTATGAAATCTACATCTGGATTAGAATTCACCATTGGTGGTGGATTCATAGTATATAGGAGTATAAAAGCAATATTGTATTACCGACTCCATCATGGAAGCTGAATATAGCTTGTGAAGCAGCTAACGAAGCGGTATAACTCTGTAAATTCTTGGCTGATTTGGAATTTATTCTAGACAGGGCTAAATCACTCACAATTTATTGTGACAATAGTAGTGCAGTGGCAAATTCCACTATTAAGCGACTATTTAAGTTATTTCTCCTTTAATTATGAAGATGATCCCCCGTTATCTCATTCATCAACCTAAAACTAAAGATACCAATTCATCAAACGGGCCGCGATTTGTCAATTTGGTCTCATTTAGAGTCCCATATAAATTTTTAAGTCAAGATAAAAAATCATTCTGAATTTCAAATTGAATGACTCAAAATTCGAGAATTTTAGATAAAAATTCAAAATATAAGATGAAAAGGGAAATTAACAAAACTAGCCCAAAAAAAGTTTGTCATTTGCCAAAATTAGCCACAACATTTGTGTTTTGCCAAAATGTCCGACTTATTCGAAGTAGACTTCGGAGAATCCAACTTCTCTGAAGTCTACCCCGAAGTTCCGAAGTTTTAATTTTTTTTATATTTTTATTTAAAACTTTGGAGATCCGAAGTCAGTTCTTCGGATCTCTGAATTTTTAAAAATATAAATAGCCGAGATCCCCGAAGTGAACAGAATACGACAAAAAATCTCCAAGTTATCCGTTATTTCTTAGGATCTCCGAAGTACTTAAGATTTCCGAACTCTTATCCGAAGTTAATGGCGGGTCTTGTTCATTATTATTTCCCCAATGATGAGGCACTCACTCGATACCAAAATGTTTGGAGAAGTTGGATCTCCGAAGAATACTTCGAATTTTTCTAAGTTTTAAATTAAAAAAAAAATTAAAAATTCGGAACTTCGGGTAAATTTTGGAGAAGTTTGGATTCTTCGAAGTCTACTTTGGAGAAGTTGGACATTTTGACAAAACATAAATGTTGTTGTTCATTTTGACAAATGACAAAGTTTTTTTTGACTAATTTTATTTAGGGGTGGGCAAATTAACCGAACCGAACCGAAAATATCGGTTCGGTTCGAAATCGAATAAATAAGTAAATAAATAAAAAAAGAGAGACATAATTAACTTTCAACTAAAATGGGGTTAAAGTGTCAGCCGAAGCCCAATAACAGGAGGTGGGCCCCATAACTGTGTGGGGCCCGTCTGCTGTGAGAGTATACACCCGGCACATAATATAATTTTCGCAATAACAGACGCAGAAACACTCCCAAAATTCCACACGCAGATTCCCCCTATTTCTTCGAAACCCCTGTACCTGTTTGTTTCCCAGGAAAATTTCTCTCTGCCGGAAAAACCTCCAAGATATTTTCCTGAAAATCAAAATGGTTTCCCCGGAAAATACGAATTGGCTGTTAGATTATCCCTTGATTGACGATATCACTGGCCCTGATAGCAATTTCTCCGTTTCCGCTACGGGCTTCACTTGGACAGTTCAGCCAACCGACGGGCCGTCAAATGTTAGGTATTTAAAGAGATAAAAAAGATCTTTATGTAATTTTATTATTAGTTTTATTTTATTTTGTATTGTTGATATGTCTTTGATTATAATCGATTAGGTTTTCTGTTTTGTTAATTATTTTTTCACTTGAAATTATGAGAAATTTTAGTATGAAAATCTGTTCTAGTAGGTCCCTTGTTTATGGAGAGAATACATAACTGAAAATTGGAGGTCAAATGGAACAAAAAGTTGATATGACAAGCTGATTGAGTCATGTGATAAAATTTTAACTTTTCCTTTTTTAGCTTTTATGTTATTATATAGTATGTCAAATTTCTGTAATTGATTTTATTGTATTTGTTTGTTGATTTTGACCTTCTTACTTGTCAAGTGTATGTCTGATTATGGGGTTTGTTTCATTAGTAGATTCTTGTCTGATTTCTGGATTTGGTTTATGTGACTGCCCTTATTCTATGTGTGGTAGCATGGAATTTTTATACCTTTGGAATTGGAGATGCTGATCTTTGTTCTGAATGAGATAATCTCCATTCTATCCCATTTCGATTTCGATTCTATACAAATTTCTAACCCTGCAGTGCAGCCTAAATGAAGTTACTTTGCTGCTATTTTTGGTTTGGAATTGGATAGTGGTAGAACTGAAGATGTTAGCTCTTATTGTTTCTGTAGAAGATGATCTCTACTTCTGTCACATAAATATTATGGATGAATTCTATTCCTCTGAACACTACTTAAATGTTCGTAATTTTTGGTACTTAAGGCAGAAAACCAATAATGTTAGAATGAGACTCGTGCCTGTGTTTTAAAGCTTGATAAAACTGTTTAAGTGATTTATTTTCCTTCTGTTCTCATGCGACTAATTTCGTCCGAGTTCTGAAAATAAATGGTGTAATCTGTTTGTAGTGTGGAAATTGATTCAGCGTGTGGAGATTCAAATGGTGTCAAGGAAACTGGCTCAAAAAAGAGGTACGCATTTTCTCGTCATTTTTCTTACCCTTTCTTCTCTGTTTATCATCCTACTTTTTGAATTTTCTGCTGTTTATTAATTTTGAGCTATGTATTCTTTGGAATTGTTGCATAAATAGTTCTATAGGATCCAGAATTTGATTATGGAATGAAAATTGTTTTGCGATTTTACTCTCTATTGATCATTCTTGAGAGCTGTGGTAACTTGCAATCACAGTCTAGTCACATATTGAGCCACGCTGGTTCTCGTATAATCAGGGGCTTGTGGATATGTTGGATGAATCTAGATTTTAATCAGCTGCAATGCGACTTTAATTCCATGGGTTGTTATGCCTCAGTGAGAGCAATAAAGGCATACCAATATATATTATTGTTTTAAGTAATATTTTCCCTCCCATTTTTCCTGCTGCAGGGTTAGATCAGAATTACATGTGTCAACTAGCTCCAAGGCGTGCAGGGAGAAGTTGCGTAGAGATCGGCTTAATGACAAGTACTACCTTGTCCTCTCTTCTGTCTTCTTTATCTCTATGTGATGCTTTAATGTCCCTTATTTGGATTAATTTACAGGTTTATGGAGTTAGGCTCTATCTTAGAGCCTGGAAGGCCTCCCAAAACAGATAAGGCAGCTATTTTGATTGATGCCATCCGGATGGTGACTCAATTACGCGGTGAAGCCCTGAAGTTGAAGGATTCTAATTCAAGTCTTCATGAGAATATCAAAGAGTTGAAGGCAAGTCTTCCTTAATTTTCATTAAAACATTGTGAGTGAAAAGTTGTCTCAAGGCTTTGTCTCCGTTTTTCTCTCATTTGTGTGTTGTTTGATGTCTGAAAATAGGAAGGATTTGTACGGCTACAATTCTGCCAATTATATTAAGATGCCTTTTTTTTTTTTATGTAGGCTGAGAAGAATGAACTTCGTGATGAGAAGCAGAGGCTAAAGGCAGAGAAAGACAAGCTGGAACAGCAACTCAAAGCTATGAACACACAACCCAGTTTCTTGCTTCCCCCTCCTGCAATCCCTGCTGCTTTTGCTGCCCAAGGCCAAGCCCCTGGAAACAAGCTGGTGCCTTTCATCAGCTACCCCGGAGTTGCAATGTGGCAATTCATGCCCCCTGCTGCAGTGGATACCTCACAGGATCACGTACTCCGCCCTCCGGTTGCTTAAGTCTGCATTCTACAATTATTTGGGTTTGCATTTCGCACCTAACAATTGTTTTTGTTTTGTCATAGTTGTCCACTGTGTTAGTTTTTCTGAAGTGTCTAATGATCAATGGGTGACTGTATTTGAATCTCTGTAATTGTAGCTGGTTTTTTTTTTTTTTTTTTTTTTAAAAAAAAAATGTAAAGTTCAATATGTTTATCTAGCTGGCAACCCACATTTTATTTTTAAAGACCTATAATATTTTATCTTAGTTTGGGCATTGGAGATGAGCCCAAGGGCTATTTTTAACTTCTGAAAGCAGCACCTCTTCACTGTAATGGCTTTCAATCTCCTCCAAAATTTCATATGCAAAACTTGAAAAATCACAAATCCTTCAATGCTATATCCACACACCAAAACCCTTTAGCTAGCCAATAAGCTTCCTCTTTATCCCTTCACTGCTCCATGTCTTCCTCTGCCTCAAGAAGCTATTCTCCTAGCCAAAACCTGCCTCTAGACCACCCTTGAAAAGCCTCGCAACAACCCGAAACTCTCTGGCAAACTCAAGAAACTGAAGCAACCCAGATGTAGTGTTGAAATTCCAGTCACTGTTGATGACTCACCATCCTCCCCAAACTCGCTTTTGATTTGTTTAAAGACCTGCTTACCAGTCAAGATTCTAATTCTTTGGCCTGATGCTGCCTTCAGTGAAGCTGCAGTTGAAGTCTTTGAATCGCGTTCTCTGAACCAAGTTGAACACATTGATGTAAAGACTGTTACTAGTGGAGTATCTGAATTGTGAGATCTGCTGACATGGTAATATTTTTTTGGCGCCAGAGAAGTCACAACTGGGAGTTATAAGACAGTTACTGAGTTTGTATCTAAAGCTAGTGGTGATTTTCAAGTGTGAAAAATTGGATTTTGAGTTGTGAAAAATGGAATGTTTTTGTTCAAAAGGATAAATGAAGGTGGTTTCTAGGTTTACAGCGTGGCCATGGATTAGTGAACCGGAGACTGTTGTATAATTTGAAGTAAGTTTTGTTGCATATTTCTTTATGTTTTTCATAAATGAAATGAGAACTTTGATGCTTTTGAATTGCCTTGTAATCAACCAACTTTGATTGCAGTTCAATCATATAGTTTTGATTGGACCAAAATTTTAATGTTCTTATTCTCTATGTTGTGTGGAGCTTGGTAGTGCACTCTTGACCCGTTTCGCTTGATTGTCCATTTGGGAAATATTGTGGGATATTTTATGAGATTTATATTATGGAATGAGGGATGTGTCGACAAATTTGAACCGTAAAAACGCATATATATAAATAAATATGTGTTCGCCCTTTTTAAAGTTTGATGTAATTTTTCAGAACTCTTATATTCTTACTTTCCACATAATCAAAATGTAGCAACCACCTTAAATGTAATCCGGTTTTGGACGAATCAAATAAATTATGCTTTCTTGTGTGACTTTTTATTATCTTTTATATATATATATATATATATATATATATATATATATATATATATATATATATTACTTTAGCCTAGATTCCTAACACTCCTGTGCTACATTGCTACTGCTATTGTTAAGTTTTGTCGTAATATTCGTCAATCAATCAATCAAGAATGCACGATTTTTACCGTGGTTCGCCGGAAAGATTCCGACTACATCCACGTTGAACTCCGGAATAGGGAGCTCGCTGCACTAAGCAATTTCAAGATTACACACGGAATCTTGAATCCGTTTACAAATTGTAATTCCCCTAATCTCACAAAGAACCCTAATCTCTAAAAGTGACAATCTCTCAAATTCCTAATTGAAGATTACACTAACTTGGACTTAGGGAATAGGCTTAACACTTAGCCAATTATTAAGGGAATACAAATAATGAAAACTCTATCCTAATCCTCAACCTAAGTGGCCTTTATATATGATGAGCAAATAAAGGTAATTGGGACAACGGCAAGGATTGCGCCATGTGTCCCTCATCCAACGGATGACAAGGGCTTCACATTTTACAATCTCCACCTTGAAGCCAAAAACATCTATCACTCCCAATCATACACAACGACACACTAAGGCCAAGATAGCACAGCAAACTCACCTACTCTCATCATCGCTCATGTTGGCTGCAAGGTCAGCCAACCCCCACCTGCAACAGCTTCATGCAGTGGAAGAGTTTGGTTGCAGTCACAATCTTTGTCCCCATGTCCGATGGGTTATCTTCTGTTGGAACCTTCTTAATCTCAATCTTACCACTTGAGATAATTTCCCGCACAAAATGATACTCTGCTTCGGTATTTGACTTTCTTGAGTCTCTGTCACCTGCAACATCAGAATCAACATACCCTACCAAATCTAAAGCGTTAGATTTGTTAAAACATAAGTCATAATCAACAGCAGTATTCAAGTATCTTAACAACCATTGTAAAGCACTCCAGTGTGCTCCACCTGGATTAGACATAAACCTACTCAACAAAGATACAGCATATGACAAGTCAGGTCTAGTACTAAGAGAAGACATCTCTCTTCTATAGCCTCTTCCATTCAAGTTTATGGGTAGACTTTAATGCCTCTCCTAAGCTAGCAGACTCAACCCCATTAATTTCATGACTTGCTATTAATGCACAGAAATACAAATCATTAGTTGAGTAATCATACCTGGTAGGAGGCCTTACCTGCCTCCTACTCCTGTCTCTTGCTAGCTGGTAGTTGGCCAATGTGTCTTGAGGTGTTTCATCATGCTGCTCAGTATGATCCACTTGATCTACTGTGTCCTCTTCAATTTGTTCTTGTATCTCTGCTACTTCATTTCTGTTTTCCTCCTGGTTATTTCTCCTGGGCTGGGTGTCCTCAGATGTCTCCGTGCCTGACATGTCACCAACTTGCTCAGCGGTTCTTGATGTCCCTGGCTCCACCTGCATCTGAGCTCCACCTGCAAGATCAAAATCTGCTAGATCCTTTTCTAAGGCACCTGCATTGTTGTTAGTAGATTTACAAGGAAAACAAATTTCATTGAATATAAACATCCCGACTAACTATGACTTTGACTCCAGGTGATTCCCTTTCCCATAACCTATACCCTTTTGTCCCTTCTTGGTATCCTAGGAAAACACATTTGATTGACCTCGGTTCAAGTTTACCTACGGACTGGTGAACATAGGCTTCACAGCCAAATACTCTAAGGTTGCAAGCTTATGAGCTCTACCAGACCAGATTTCCTCTGGTGTCTTAAACTGAACTGAACTGTTAGGGCTAAGGTTAATCAAATGAGTAGCAGTATTGAGGGCTTCACCCCAAAAGGCCCTCGGAAGTTCGGAAGAAAATAAAAGACATCTGATATTTTCTAATAAGTTTATTCATTCTTTCCGCAACTCCATTCTGTTGAGGGGTGTTTCTAACAGTCCTATGTCTTAGGATACCCTCACTAGTACAGTATTGGTCAAACTCAGTATTACAAAATTCTAAGCCATTATCAGTTCTCAAGACTTTTACTTTGCTACTAGTTTGATTTTCTACCAATACTTTCCATTCTTTAAATTTAGTCAAAGTTTCATCCTTTGATTTTAGTAAGAATGTCCATACCTTCCTACTGTAGTCATCAACAATAGAGAGGAAATACTTCTTACCCCCATGTGTCTGGACCTTTGCTGGTCCCCACAAGTCACAATGTAGATACTCCAGACTCGCTCTCTGACAAGTGAATTCCAGTTGGGAAGCTCTGTCTGTGCTGTTTGCCCAACACACAGATCTCACAAAACTCAAGTGGCTTCAACTGGTCCTTTCCAAATTGTCCCTGCTTGCTGAGTACCTGCATTCCTTCTGGCCTATATGGCCAAGTCTCAAGTGCCATATATTAGTCATATCAACATTAGAAGTTAAAGCAGAGAAATGGGTTTATCCGAGAATACATGTTGGCCATTTAGAACATACAATCCATTTCTCTTAATACCAGTTAGGATTAGTTTATTACCCTTAGATATGTGCATGTTTCCTTTATGTGCTTTATATGTGAAACCTAATTCATCTAGTGTCCCTAGTGATATCAGGTTCCGTTTCAAGTCAGGTACATATCTAACGTCAGTAAGAATCCTAACTTTACCATCATGGAGTTTAAGTGTTATGTCCCCAACTCCCTGTATCCTACAAGTATTGTCATTACCCATATACACAGTCCCTTGGTCAGAATTTCTAAAGTTGACAAACCAGTCCCTATACGGACTCATGTGGAAGGAACACCCGGAGTCCAGAATCCATTCTCTACTAATGTGATCCCTACAGACAGTTAATGCCTCAGATAGGCACATCGACTCCTTTTCGGCAGCCACAGTGGCACTGCCTTCATTTTCCTGTTCCCTCAGGAACTTATAACAATTCCTTTTAAGGTGTCCCATCTTTCCACAATGATAGCACTTCTTGTCACTATCCTTATTCTTATCCTGTTTATTCTTTTTCTTGCCTTTAGGTTCTTGGTTACTAGTCTGATGATTATTAGGACCATTATATTTCTTTTCATTTTTACCTTTCACGAATAAGTTCTCTCCTCCTCTCCTACTGGTTCTAAGTTCTAGCTCTCTAGCCCTTAAACCAGATATCACCAAGTCTAGCCTAGGTACAACTCCTGTGTACTGTAGAGAATTCTTAACGACACTATATTCTTCAGGTAATGCATTTAAAAGGATCATAGCTTCGCTAGAGTCTCCTAGGGCTTGGTCAGTTCCTTTAAGGATTTGAGTCATTTTCGTGAATTCATCCAAATTATCATCAATCGACTTACTAGTATCCATCTTGTAATTAAACAAATTTCCTTTTAAGAACACTAAATTTGGTGCAGAAATAACAGAATATAAGGATTCGAGTTTACCCCATAGTTGAATGGCAGTGTCCATTCCGTCAACCTTTCTGATGACTGAGTCTCCCAAGTGGAGGAAGATCAAGTTGTACGCCTCTTCTAGAATTTCCTCCTTCGATTCCTTTTCCATCTTTGGCCACTTTTCTGGATCCGGTTCCAGTGCCAAAGCCACCTTATGGTGAGAAAGCAGGACTTTCATTTTCTTCTTCCAAGTAGTGAAATCCCCTTTCCCGTCAAAGATTCCAATGTCGAGTCTCATAGTCGACATTTTACTTCCTTTTTCAGTAATCACCCGATGAAAATTCCGCAATCACTCTCGGCAATTACTCCCCAACTCAGCCCAAACACAATCAGCAAGATACACCACCAATCTATTCAAAAAACACAATTCGGCAATTCGCACCAAATCTGCCCACAACACAGTCGGCACAATCACTGCCTCTTCACCCAAACCACAACACAGAGTCTGAATCACCCAACAACAAAATCAGGCAACACAGTGGTTTTAATTACCCAAACTTTCAATTTGGCAACTCACTGCCCTAGACACTCAAATCAATTTCGGCAATACCTACACACCCAATCTTCCAATTTGGCAGCTGAGTGCCTCAAACACCCAAACAAGACAGAAAACCAATCACCCAGCAATGAGCCTTTAAACACTCAAAACAGCAACACAATGGCTTTGTCAACCAGACAACTAAGCCTTCATTACCCAGGCTTTCAATTTCGGCAACACCTGGGATTTTTTCGGCACCCTTTACACACACACTGCAACTCAGATTCTTGTTCGGTCAACCTGTCTTTGGTCACGGCAGATCAGGTCTTGGACTTTGGCAAATCAGGCCTTGGTCACGGCAGCTCTGTTCTTGAATTTCGTCGATAGCCCTGCGTCTGTTGCTATCTTCTTTTGTGTTCTTCAATGGCTGTTTCTTCTTGTTGCTCTTGATTTCTTGCTTTGCAGACCCTGATCTTGGTCTCTGTTTTTGTGGCTGTGATCTTTAATTTTACCAGATTTTTGATTTTGTCGATGGCTCTGTGCTCTTGTCGTCGGCGAGTCTTGAATCTGTTGTGGCTGATCTGGATTTCTTGTTCTGAGATCTTCGATTTCGGTTGATCTTGTTTCTTGCTTTCGTCTGTGGCTTCAATCTTTGATCTTCTTCTCGGCAATGTGATCTTCTTTGTTCTTCAGGTAAGCAGATTTTGGGATTTCACTTTGAATCGTCGAGTCTCTTTGTTTTTGAATCGCCGAATCGTGGACCTCCAAAATTTGGGCTTTGATCTTCAGTGCCTGATCACACCTCTCGGCCCACTGAATTTTCTGTTTTGATCCTTCGATGGTTCTTTTCTTCTGAAATTGAAGGTTTTGGTTTCTTCGGTCCTCTGCTTCACCGAATGTATGTGAACCAAATCTTGGGCCTTGATCTTTCAATCAGCAGATCAATCTTCACAGCCCACTGGATCTTTAATCCGCTCTGATACCAATTGTTAAGTTTTGTCGTAATATTCGTCAATCAATCAATCAAGAATGCACGATTTTTACCGTGGTTCGCCGGAAAGATTCCCGACTACATCCACGTTGAACTCCGGAATAGGGAGCTCGCTGCACTAAGCAATTTCAAGATTACACACGGAATCTTGAATCCGTTTACAAATTGTAATTCCCCTAATCTCACAAAGAACCCTAATCTCTAAAAGTGACAATCTCTCAAATTCCTAATTGAAGATTACACTAACTTGGACTTAGGGAATAGGCTTAACACTTAGCCAATTATTAAGGAATACAAATAATGAAAACTCTATCCTAATCCTCAACCTAAGTGGCCTTTATATATGATGAGCAAATAAAGGTAATTGGACAACGGCAAGGATTGCGCCATGTGTCCCTCATCCAACGGATGACAAGGGCTTCACATTTTACAGCTATAAATGTTGATAGTGTAACATAAAAAGATGCTTTCAAACTGGTAACATTTGAGGATGATGTGAAGATGTAATCAGATAAAGAAAGAGAAGAATCTACATTTTCAGTTTTTCACCATTGACTGCTGAATGCAATTACTCATTTATATAGCTTCCTAGTCATTGGAATCAGAACTTTTTTAACTTGCTTCATTTTTCTATGCTGTAATATTAGCTCATTTACCGAAACAAGTGGCTGAGCTTGTACTTGAGCTTAAAATATAAGCAACCATTGTCTTGCATTGTTGGGGAGATGCATAAGTCATAAAGATGAATTAGGCTTCAGTGTTGTGTTAAGTTTATACGAAGTACTGAATCAATAGTTAGGAGATAAATGAAATCCATATTTTGACAGTTGATTCCGTGCTCAGTACAAATTTAACTCAGCACTGAATCCTAATTCCGTAAAGATAAAGATGTTGGTGTTGAATCTCAGTATTTGATGTTATGTTTTTCCATTACACCCTAGCTATCACTGTCAAGGAAAAATCGCAGAATACACAACCATTCATTTTAATCTGTGCTGCTTTGCAGAATTGCTCAGCTTATAAATTTGCTTCTAAGCTTAAATCCCCTATTTGTTTCTTCCCAGTGCATGACCTTTATTTCCATTATGCGATGGAATGCGATATATATTTATTGTGTTTTATACTTTTTCTTTGCTCAAATGAATATATAATCCAATTTTTGTTGATTCTATTCCAAGTTAGGACTTGAACCAAAGCCCCTCTTCCAAAACGGGCAATAGAGCCACTTCAGTATCAGGAATGATGGCACAGTGCATTACTTGAGCAAATTTGTAGAAAGATGCCTGATTTTATTGATTTGAGCTTGTATTTTCAAGGAAGTCTTAAGAATTAGTGACCTTTCATCATTAATACATTTGTAAAGGTAAAATGTCATACCCAGTGTAAAAGGCTCCCGCTACAAGCAGGGTCTTGATGTACATAGCATTATCCTCTTTTTTCATAGAAATATTATTTCCATGGTTCGAACTCGTGACCAAACAGATAGTAAATTAACAATTGACCGTAGCGCTAGGCACGGCCTTATCATTAATACATTTATGTAAAAAAAATTATAAAAAAAAAATTGCTACATAAGATAGAATACTGATGGGATAGAACTTTTGACATGCTTTCTGATGTGGAATTTTGTTTAAAGGGACAAGGGATCCAGAAAAACAATAGCTTGGGGATGTGTGGACACGGCGACGCAGCCCGGGCTCGCGGCCCGGTAAGGAGTACGGAGTAGCCTGCGGGGGACTAAACCGGAGAATAAAT
The DNA here is from genome assembly GCA_019454045.1 of Zanthoxylum bungeanum. Taxonomy (NCBI): domain Eukaryota; kingdom Viridiplantae; phylum Streptophyta; class Magnoliopsida; order Sapindales; family Rutaceae; genus Zanthoxylum; species Zanthoxylum bungeanum. The sequence continues at coordinate 13,923 of SKCR01008591.1, forward strand.
GGAGTCGCCACCCAGTGTGAACTGGGAAATGATTCAAGGCCGCACTCACCCCTCGCAAGGGAAGACCTCAAACCGTTGGGTTCAGAATGGTCCCTTACTTATGCCAATGGTAATGAAAGGATTTATGCAATAATATAACCAAGTTTTATGCAACACATGCAAGATAATTCAAATGACATACAAGTTTGCACACCCGTAAACATATGTGTAAGTGAAAACAAATGCATAATTCTAAAAAATATGTTAATCAGAGAAGTGCGGCAATGACAATAGAAACGTTAACAATAATGGCAGATAATTAAGCACATGATGGAAAAAGGAATAACCAAAGAGGCAAACATGTATAAAACATGATAAAGGAATCTGTCCAGTGTGTGCGCGTTCGTGTAGCGTTCGGAAACGCATTCGAACGGAGTGAGGCAGAATGCACGCGTTCGTGTAGCGTTTGGAAACGCGTTCGAACGGGATGGGATGCACGACAAGACAGAATGCATGTGTTCGTGTAGCGTTCGGAAACACGTTCGAACGGAGTGAGGCAGAATGCATATGTTCGTGTAGCGTTTGAGAACGCGTTCGAAAGAGATTACAAAAACGGCATCTATAATGACATAAACACACGCATGAGTGTTTCTCAAGCGGTACGTGGAGTCGTATCCCAAGTACAGACCGAACTACCGTCCATTTGGATTCGGCTACAAAATTTATGTCTGGGTTTCCATCCGATATACCGCGAGGGATAACACGCAATCATTAACACAACGCAATCATTAACCCAATATTGACATACATGAAATATGATAATGCATATAACAATAAATAACCGAAGAGACAAATATGCGAAATAACAAGGAAGATAAATAACACAAAATAAATACGAAATAATAAATATGTGACCAAATCATTTGGCCATTTTCAATGTAGGACTTCGCATGCCCGGTTGGACGTATTCCACATCCAACCAATCATGTCGTTTCCAGGACGACAAAATAGAATATAACAAAGGGTGCCCTCAGGTCTTACCTTTTAAATTGCTTCTCGGAAGTGCGTTACACTGTCACCAGAAGGGTTAATGCTCTATCACTTTTCTGGTTTTCTGATTTGGTTTCACTGCTATTTTGCTCGCTGTTTTCTCCGTTTTCCGTCGCTGTTTTGGACTATTTTTGAGACTGTTTTGGATGTTCGAGGGCTGATTTTTATGGGGTGTTTAGGCGTGGATTTTGGACTGTTTTGGGAGGTGTTTAGGGACTATTTTCTGGACTGTTTGAAGGGTGTTTAGGCGTGGATTTTAGACTGTTTTGATTACTTTGTTCACGTCACTATTTTTTGGTTTTTCACGTGTTGATGGCTTCAGGTTTTGGACTCAGTTTGTGTGTTATTTTAACCGGTTAAGGCATAAGCTGCTTGTTGATGAATGAGAGAGAGAGAGCCAAATGTCGCTGCCTCTTGTATGGTTTATGATTTTGTTAGGGCTGCGGTTATAAGGCTTATGGGCTACGTGTTTTTTTGAATGCTATGTCAGGTGTGTTTAGTTTGTAGGAGTTGCGTGCAAGGTGTCTTTATGGCAGTGCGTGAACATGTTTGAGTTGAATTAATGAACAGTAATGTATGTGTTTGTGTCGGTCGGGTGAATGGCTCATGTGTGTTTTGTCTGTTTGTGGAAGAGTTGTGCGTGGGTTTGAAGCTGTGTCGGTTTGGTCGGTTGAGTGTGTATGTTCAGTGAGTCTTTGTTGTTTTTTGAGTTTTGTTGTTCACGTCCCCATGGTAAGAAAGAGAAGAATGAGAGGGTTTCATGGTTGTTGCTTATTGTCGAGAAGGAGTGTGAGCTTATGGTTTGTTATAGTTTGTCGTGAAATGAGAGATGAGAGAGAGGGAGCCGAGAGTTGATGAGAGAGAGAGAGGAGGGGGATGCCGAATGAAGAGAGAGTCTAGAGAGATAATGTGTGTAGTGTTTTCTTTTTCTTCGTCAGTTTGTATTAGGGTTTTATTTGGTTTGTAAAAAAATGAGGGAGAATAGAGAGAGCTAAGAGAGAGGCGAGAAGGCTGTCCTGGTTGAGAGAGAGGTGAGCTGTGTGTTGTCTAGGGTTTTTTCATTGTTGCCGAATGAATGTTAAGAAAATGAGCCTTAGGGTTTAGAATATGTTGTTTTTGGTTTGCCGTGAGTTGTTTGTTTGTCTTTGTAGCTTAGGGTTTGTTTGTGAACTGCCGTGTGAGGTGAGTGAGAGAAGAAAGAGAGGGGACGTGTGAGGCTATTAGGGTTTTCTGTTTTTTTGGTGAGGCCATGAGTGTGAGAGCCAATGGGGGGATTATGGTTTGTTTTAAGTGGTATTTGTATAGTGGTGAGCTAGGGTTAGGGTTATGCAATTGGGCTTTGGATGGGTGTGTATGGGCTTTGGATGGGTGCGGGGGTTTTGGGCCAAGATTAATGTTTAAAATATTAATCGACTAAGCGAACCCGCAGCTAACTAGCGAATTTACATTTGACGAAGTCTTAATTTATTCTTATTTTTTTTTGAATTTTCCCTTCCGAGTCCGTTTCTCGTGACTTCTGCAACTTATCGGGTAGTGCCTCCATACGAGACTCATCATTGGGCTTTATGCAAAAATACAGTGTCTACAATCGCCCCCACTTTGATGGGGCTTGTGCAGTGTGTGACAGTGACAACCCTATTAAAGTTATCCATGTATTTTTTACTTACCTGGTTCGTTGGCTGTTGCACTTACCTGCTGCTTTGCGAGATGCTTTGAACTGAGTTGATTTGGTGGTGAGGTGTTGCGACCCCAAATGTTCATCCCTGCAAGATGCTGCGATCTCTAGGATTCATTACCGAACTGAGCTGATTTGATGTGGTTCATTCCCGAACCGTTACTGATATGAGGTGGTCCTTTTCCGAACCATTACTTGAGGGGTGGTCCATTCCCGAATCGTTACTGATGTGAGGTGGTTCATTTCCGAACCGTTACTGAGTTGAGTTGATGTCGAGGTGTTTTGACCTCTAGGCTTTGTTCCCGAACCACCGAGTAGGTCTTGTTCCCGAACTGTATTGATTGTGGGCTTTATTCCCTGGGCTTTGTTCCCGAACTGTGTAGAGAGTGGGCTTTTTTTCCGAACTGTGTTGATTGTGGGCTTTATTCCCTGGGCTTTGTTCCCGAACTGTGTTGATGGTGGGCTTTATTCCCTGGGCTTTATACCCGAACTTTTGTTGAGAGTGGGCTTTATTCCCCGACTGCGTAGAGAGTGGGCTTTGTTCCATGGGCTTTGTTCCCAAGCTTTTGTTGATTGTGGGCTTTATTCCCGAACTGTGTTGACTGTGGGCTTTGTTCTCGAGCTGTACTGAATGTGGGCTTTGTTCCCGAACTGTGTAGAGAGTGGGCTTTGTTCCCGAACTGTGTTGAGAGTGGGCTTTGTTCCCTGGGCTTTATTGAATGTGGGCTTTGTTCCCGAACTGTGTTGATTGTGGGATTTATTCTCTGGGCTTTGTTCCCGAACTTGTGTTGACTATGGGCTTTGTTCCCGAGCTGTACTGAATGTGGGCTTTATTCCCGAACTGTGCTGATTGTGGGCTCTGTTCCTTGAATTGCGTTGAGAGTGGGCTTTGTTCCCGAACTGAGTTGTGGGTCTTGTTCCCGAATTGAGTTGAGGGTCTTATTCCCAAATTGAGTTGAGGGTCTTGTTCCCTATTTGAGTTGTGGGTCTTGTTCCCGAATTGAGTTGCTCATCTTAGCCGTTTTTTTTTTTTGCCTTTTTTTATTCAAATCTTGCGAACACAAAACAAAAATTGCGTGTATATGACGTGTATGCATGTATGCATGGATGCATTTCCTAGTCCGATGGGTTAGGTATTTCTTGCGCTCTTTGGTGTCTTTCGCCTATAAATGTCTTTAGTCGCCCCATGGGCCTGCTTACAATTTCCTTTTGCCAGTTCTTTTTTGGTGATTGCTCAGTTCTATTTGGTCCCATGGCTCAAGATCTCGTTATGTCCCTGATTCGCGAGGTGGTAGACTGGTCGCCCCAGACTTGGTTTAGTTTTCTGCTCTCCACTGCTTGCACTAGGTTAAGGTAGACTACGTGGTGTGGCATTCCGTATCAACATACCCAATTACAGGCTACGAAATAGTCTCAATAGTTATACATGTTATTGTCATCATAGAATGTCTAGTGATGAGACCAAAGAATCTTCAAAGCACTCAATGCAACTCAAATCCGAGTTTTTGAATAAATGATCTAAGTTAGACTCAAAATGTGTGTGTGCAAATGTTCTTTCACAGCTTGATCCTTAAGTAAGCCAACTCAATGATTTCGTTTCAAAAATCGGGATCGATGGGTCAAACCAACCTAGATGTCTCAGTTATGCTCTGCAATTGCTTTTCCGTGCTCAATATGATATGGTTTTCTTTTTCTTTTGTCTCTCTTTCTTTCTACTTTCTCCTTTTTTTTTTTGCTTTTCTTTTTTTCAACACACCTACCCTTTAAGGTAGCATTTCTCCTCATGGTGGTCCTAATACTCGCCCATGGGTAGCTCCACGCTTATCAGTTATAGGTGGTTCGATTCTTTTCTTTAGAGACTTTTTTTTTCAACCATACCACACATCATAACACAAGCAAATCATGATAGACATTTAGGCGAACGGTCATTCATCGACCTACAATTTCTTCAACTAGTCACCTTGCCAACTACTCAGGTTTTCACTGCTAAGAACCTATAAATAAGTGCTTACGAGTCTAACATAGATCAACTACTCAAAGTATCAAATAAAAGCACATCAAGAATTTATCGTTTCTAAGGTTTCGCCCTAAAGCAATCAATTCCATCATCGGACTTATGCCTAACTATTAAGGACTAATAACAATTTTTTTTTCTTTTTCCTTTTTCCTTTTTTCTTTTTCTTTCCTTTTCTTTTTTTCTTTTTTTTTCTTCTTCTTTTTTTCCTTTTTCCTTTTTTTTCACAATGGTCTTTCTATCATTGCCGTAAATTTTTCTGTTCCTCGGTTTCCTCTTCCCCAATTTCCATGTTTGCTAAAATCTTCTTGACAAGTCTTTCTTTCCTAACCCAACGGATATCTATGATGGCTTTTAAGACAATGAGTTAGGATGATGCGTGTATGCATGCGATGCATGAGATGTATGTGGTTATCAAAACTGTTGGGGTTGGTGCTCAGAGCGTCAATCCGGACCGTATTTATGACTGATTCATGAATACGAACATCCCCTTATTCCATAATATTAGTTATTTATGGTTGCACCTCTTGTTCTTATATACGTATTCGATCTGATCACGATTAGATTGAAAATAAATGTGGTTTAGTGATATGTATATATTAGACAAAGGCCCGATAATATATAATGCAGTACAGAGTTACAAAGTTAGTTTGTGATTGACATTGGGAAGTGTCACTGCTATATGAATATTATCAAACATAGTTCCTGGTCAAGATTTGCTAACACGGGTCGGTTAGTCAAATCCGTTGAGACCAGTACATGTCGTATATCGAGACTTGGTCCGATGGTTTATCCCAATGAACCATGAGTCTATGGAGACTCGTATAGACGTGTAGGTGTTTATAATGGATAAACACTGAACGGCTCACCGAAGATTCTTAATGGATGGTACACCAACGTCAATAAGAATCTTCTCGGGTTGAGTAGCATAGTGGTCCTTCGACTTGAGACACCACTGTGGATGTATGAGACATCCTCCACACTTAGATGGCAGTCACGTCACCGATCTATTTAGATCAGACCTCCGCCTGTTCGTTGGGTGTGGATCGATCCTCAGGATATCCTGTGTGTGTCAAGATAGGATCCGTCAGTTCTGTGTACAGAGCATAGGTAGTCCATATATTTTTAGCAGTCTGTTAAATCTGTGGCCACAGTATACATCGGAAGTAAGTTCCGAGTGTTATTTAGAGATTGCTAATAGATACGTCGACGAGATAATACCTATAGAGATTTGACGTTCACATCTATATCTCTGGGATTATCTGGATACCTGTGACGGAGGGATTGTACGTATGCAATGACTCAATAATGAAACATACTCGTAGAGCACTAGAGCAACATTTATGAATAATGATGATTATTTATAAATCTGTTAATCGTTAAAACGAAAAATACATGCGAACGGGCCGAACCGTCATTTCCTAATTAATGTGTATTGTATTTAATATATGATATTATTAAATACACATTAATAAATAGTCAAATAAAGGTATTTGACATATATCATCAATATATGTATTTGAGATATTAAAGTAATATAATACATATATTTGATATATTTGTATTTAATTAATTATTTAATTATTTAATTGTTAAATGATTAATATAATTAAAATATAAATATATCACCAAATGATAAAGTTAGGAAATGATTATAAGTGTAAATGTTTGACTTTACATTAAAGGAAAAGGTTGTCAAATTGATTTTGACTTCTTAAGATATTTGTTCAAAAATTGTTTGAAAAATTAAAATATCATTTTCCTTTATTTTTGATTAAATTCGGCCACAACACTTGAAATATAAAAGTTATATTTTTCTTAAGTTGCCTTTGTTGACTTAAAATAAATATCAATAAAGTTGTTATTAGATATTTGTATTAAGATAAGCAAATTAACTTGAAATGAAATTGAAATGAAATTGATGTATATGCCTTACACATTTTCGGCCGAGGAAGGAAATGTGCACAAGTATATAATGTTTTCATTTCATTTCATTCTTAACCTAATACACTTTAAAGAAAACTCCATTAATGGAAGCAAAGGAAGCTTGTGAGAAAGAAAGAAGAAATCAAAGAAAGCTTGGATTTTAGTGAGTTTTTCCAACTTGCTATTAGAAAGGAAAATGTTCCTTAGGATCTAGGCTTTAACATATGATGTTCTTAGGTTATTCTTTCTTTATTCCTTGTGTTTTTTTTATGGAAGTTTTGATGGAAGTGTTGAGCATGTATGATGAAGGAAGGTTGTGACTATTGTAGTTATAAGCTTTCTTTTAAGGTTTTGGAAACCATGTTGCTAATCTAGAGTTTTTGACCCACTCTTAGATGACCTAGATTTGATCTTGATTTGTTTCATTGTGTTGAGGCTTTGATTGGATGGAAGAAACATGATTGAAGTATTGGATTTAACCAATTGGTCTAATTTGTCCAATTTGATGAAATTGAAAAATTAGGGTTCATGACCAATTCCAAATTTGGGGCTTTTCATATATGTTGTGTATTTGGATGTGTATATGATGCATATAAAGTTTCATGTTCATTGGATTACATCTTGATGTGTTTTGATGCATGAAATGACAAAGTGCACAAAATGGCACCAAATGGATGCATTCGGCCAAGAATTAAGAAAATGGGATTTTTGTTGCTTTTGGTGTTTTGATGTTTTGAACATGCTAAGTTCATCTTAAAAATGATTTAGAATCATTCAAAATTGATTAGATCAAATTCGGACTAAAATGGACAAAATACCAAAGTAAGGGTAATTTGGTAAATTCACTTGAATATGATTCATTTGAATTTTATTTCATAATTTGATTATTGGATAATAAATAAATATGTTTATTTAATTAATCCGAGAAAAAATTTTGAAATCGGAAAATACGATTTTCCACCGCTTCCGCCGCGTTACCGGATTTAGCCCCTAAAAACCCCTTCAAAATGGTATCAGAGCGAGTCTGATTCTAGGCCCCCATAAATGATTAGCTTGTTTTATTCAATTTTTAATCATGTTTTATTTACTTTATACGTGCATGTTATAATCTAATTTGATTAGATTTAGGGTGTATGACACTTAATGGAATATCTCCGCTTAATAAGGTTTTAAAGTAACTAGTATTTGGAATACTTGTTTCTTGGTCCGTCTTGTCAATACGGTTTATAAATATCTTTTCGTTTACTACATCCGAGACCGTGCCTCTGCTGTGAGGATGTAGCTGATAGAATTTATTTATGCCGAATGTATATTAGATACTAGATAAATTCAAGCGAAAGCGGAATCCTGAACGTGCCCTAGCTGTCAGGGTTACGCAAGTAACTTGAGTTTATCATTGACAAGTTTAACCTTGGTACGTCTCCTTGTGGGCCTGCCTTCGCAGCGACAACGAGAAACGGCCAGGACCGGAACCTCGGAGTCACTAGTGAGTGATTGACAATTAGTTGTCTACCTGTGAATATACGTAGGCGAGACCGTGCCTCTGCTGTGAGTCGAAATATATTCATGGGGTCCTCTTCCCATTATGGAATTCGATTTAATTATTGAATTCTCGTCTTTCCGTTGGGGATTACGGCATTACGTAAAAATAGTGGGAGGCACTGCTAAGTTTAAAATATTCCATAACTTAGGCAGTGTATGTTATTATGGAAATTGCCGCTTGTTTGTTTCCTTATTCTATAGTAGATAGAATTAAACTTTTATTTACTGCACACATATTTTGATATGTTATCTAACTAGACTCTTGGTTACAGTTATTCTAGAATAGGTTCTAGATACTAATAGACTAGGATATTATTAGATTAGTCTAAACCATCGGGAACTGTTGTTCCGATTTTCTTGAAAAATAAAGATGGTTAGTGACTTAGTTTCTAAGTCATGATAGATAATCTAGATAGATATCCCTTTTAGGATATAATACTTTAGAGATAATAGTTTCTTATGCAGTAAGAATTGACTTGAATTAGTTCATGTCTCGAGATTCTTGACTGGCATTTGGAAAGCCCTATTAGGTATTTGTTTATCTAGTAATGACATTTCTAAGCTTTAATTACCTTTAGAGGTAATGTGTCTGACACAATTTGCTAATCAGTTATTTACAATTGTTGTGAATAGTTGAATGCAAATAGTAAAGCTAAAGAAAGGAGATGCGTATATTTGTGTATAGAAAATATCGATTTTCACAATACTACAACTATAGGTATTGGATACCAGATCTCCCATCTAGTTATTTGAAATATTGGTTAACGATTGTTTTGATATTTGATATCGGAACTTGCGACTATTGGATAGTCACTTGTTCTTTATAAATAATTGTTACATATTTTATAATAACTAGTAGTGTCATTGACGTAGAGATAAACATTAAGAAAAATTATTCGGTAAAGTAAATAATTTAGAACGGTGCTTTATGAGTTTAATCACTTAAGCATTGGATGCTTATTCCGTATGGTAAATGATGGTTTGATACTAGATCACACTACACATCCTTATCCATTTAATGAATATTGTATTCAGGAAAGTGATTAAGATCTCGTTTAACCAATGATTGTCATTGGACCACCAAATTTATTTAACTGATACATTGGATGTATGTAGTTTTATAAATAATAATTGTTTAAGGTAGTTTTCTTTATTTCGTAACTTAGTTGATGAATTGTCATAACTTAGTTACGTGTTTCTGAAGGAACACATATTGAAAGTCTTGAAAGTATCAAGTATTTTCAATCCGTTCTGATGAAACGTAGATTGAATTGAACATTTTTGATTGTTCAAATATATTCAATCTAAAGGTTTTAGAGAATTCTATCCTCAAAATTCATAACATGTCTTTGAACTGTTCAAAGATCTTTGATACGATCAAACGTATGAATTTAAAGAAATTAGTTCTAAGGTTATTTAGTGAATATGATTCATATTCAATATTGTTCTTCCACAATTCCATCTTGATGGAATTGAGTAGTGGGAGCAATCGAATCTTATATGATTTGATTCGCTGATATTGAAAGTTACCGAATTAGTTTCAATACTCTTGGGGTTATACTCCAGTAACACTAATTCATCTCTTTAATTAATGTTCCATTATTTTTCTATAGTTCATATATGATATGTATAGGTAGAAAATTTGAATCTTGAAAAGTTTGAGATTTCAATCTTTCTTTTATATAATTGTACGAACCAAAAATGGGCCAAGGATAAAACCGTCTTTACCTTGAAAGCCCAAAATAGTGTGCAGAGCCCAAAATAATGTGCAGAGCCCAAAAGTAAAGACCAGGCCCGAGATCTATGTATTATTGTATCACAATCAAGTCATAAGCTTAAATACAAAAACCTCTAAATTATATCAACTACTCTTCTTCTACTTTGCCCGACACAAAACTTATTCTCACCTGCCCAAACTTTTTATCAAATACACGAAGCACGTGGTGGGACTTACGCCAGCTGCCAATGATGATCTTCATCTATAAATTGGAACGAAATTCGAGAGAGATGGCAGAGTTCAACTTCTTTCTTACGAGTATCTGCTCTCTGACACGATCTTAGAATACTCCAACTCTTTAAACACTTATCACCGCCCTCACGGCTACCAAAAAATTTAAGGTAACATTAAACCTTACTTTCACATCTTACATATTTACTGATATTACATACTACTGACTTGGGCGTCGGAGTGTCCCCGGTACCTACCACACCGGTAGGCAGTCTACTCCCGTTCATTCTTCTTTGTTTTGCAGGATTGTTAGTGCCCCTACTTCCAAATTCTGATTGTGGACCTCGGCCGAAAACCAGCATCCACAATTTGGCGCCCACCGTGGGGCCCTAGCGATAATTTGCAAACAAAGATTTTGTATTCTACCAACAGTCACAGCTTCGTAATTCATGGCTTCAAGCAATGAACAGACAACTGATCCAATGACATCACAACTGGCCACTCTTCAAGAGAGATTAAAAGCTTTAGAAGAGGAAAATTTGACCATTCGTAATTCCAACATCAACCTTCAGAAACAGTTGGAGTTAATTTCATCTCCATCTCGGCATCATGATATCTCAGATCAGCCCAATAACCGTATCACACCAGTTAATCTCTTGGGAGCATTCAACGAAACAACAGATAACATTCCATCAAATGATGAGGACCAGAGGGACCTACCAAATTCTCCCCTCAACCAAGCTCAACAAGTTGCCATTGCTATGAGGAAGGAAATGAAGGAATTCAAAGAAGCAATCATGTCCAGCCTACCAGGAGTGAAACTACCAATAAAGAAGAGCAGAGCTGGAACCATTTCTGACACCCCCTTCATGGAAAACATTACATCCGTTGAGTTACCGCGGAAGTTCAGTCCACCTGACATGAAACTATATGATGGATCCACAGACCCAGACGACCATGTCATCCATTACAAGTACAAAATGATGTCGACTGGCTTGGCTCCTCTTCAATGGGAAGCAGGTATGTGCAGAGGATTTGGAGAAACTTTGGGAGGCCCTGCCCTTACGTGGTTCATCAATCTACCATACAGATCCATCAAGTCCTATCAACAGTTAGCAGACAAGTTTGTGGAGCATTTCGCCAGCTCTTGCAAACTTGAAAAAACTACTGACGACCTTAATACCATCCAGCAACGGAAGGGTGAATCCTTGCGAAGCTACGTGGCCCGATTCAACAAGGAGAGGATATCGATTCCAGATCTACATCAGCCGACAGCTGTGGAAGCTTTCAGAAATGGGTTACTTTGTGATAGTGGACTCTACAAAAAGTTAACTAAATTTCGATGCTACACAATGGACCAGGCCATGGCACGAGCTCAAGTTGAAATCAGATGGGAAGAAGACAAGAGGAATAAAAGGAAAGATAATTCCTCCAATGTGCAAAATGAGAGAGCGCTTCATACATCCAAACGACATAAAGAATTTGCAAGAGTAACACCTAGCCATCATTCAGAGAAAAGGAGTCACCCGAGGAAAGAACATCAGCCCCTCCGAAGAGACTTTGATCGAAGACCCCTGCCATACAAAACACAGGAAAGAGTTCAAGCAGAAAAGCCAAGACTCCCAGATTACAATTTTTCTATTTCTCCAGGAGAATTAGTTTTGGTATTAAAAAAAATGGGAAATGAAGTAAGATGGCCTCCACGCAGCAGAGAAAACTTCAAAAAGAAAGATACAAGTAAATGGTGTGAATTCCATCGAGACTACGGCCATACGACGGCTGAATGTGTGGCATTAAGATTAGAAGTCCTAGAGCTGCTGAACAAGGGATTTCTAAGAGATTTACTTACAGAGAAAGGGAAAGCTACATTGCTCAGAGAAGTGAGAGGGATGGACATGAAGAAGCACCAATTCCACCTCCACCAATCGACAACACGGTGAATTTCATTTCAGGAGGATCGGAGATCAGTGGAGTTTCGTATTCAGCGGCAAGCGACATGCCAGGGCTATCATGTCAAACATTCATCATTCCACGGTCTCTATGGAGAAAATTTTACAAATCTGATGATGGAGTTTCCAGACGACAGCAACTCCGGTAGTAGTATGAACCCTCATCATGATGCTTTGGTAATCTCTCTACAGGTGGCGAATTTCATGGTCAAACGGATTCTGGTAGATACGGGATCTTCAGCCAACATCATATTTGCAACTGCCTTAGCAGATAGATATGGGAGCTGAGCGGGAAAGTTAACAAACGAACAACGGTGTTAATCGGATTCAGTGGTGAGCAGAGAAATTTACTTTGGGAGAAATAAGTCTTCCAGTCTACGCAGAGGAATTAACCAAATGACTACTTTCCTAGTCTTGGATTGTCCTTCCGCCTACAACCTTATCATCGGTAGGCCATGGATTCATGAAATGAGGGCTGTGTCTTCTACTTATTATCAAACACTAAAGTTTCCAACGAAGTGGGGGGTCTAGGAGATAAGGGGTGATAGGATCGCCTCGAGAGGATGCTACCAGACAATAATGAAAGCTAAGATCCATTCGGCATAGCAATTACAGAGCGGGCCTCATCCTTTGGAGCCTACATTCCCAAGTATTGAAGAACTAGACGAGGTCCAAATTCATCCAGAACATGCAGATCACAAAACTCAAATAGGAGCAAATCTGGATCCCAAGCTTCGAGCAGACTTGAGTGATTTTTTTGCAAAAACAGCACGACCGATTCGCATGGTCGCATGAAGACATGACTGGGATTGACCCTGGGTTGATCACCCATCAACTCCACATAGATCCAGACTACCCTCCTGTCCGGCAAAAAAGAAGAAAATTCGCCCCAGAAAGAAATCAGATCATTGATGAAGAAGTCCAGAAATTGTTACAAAATGGTGCCATCAAAGAAGTACAGTTCCCAGACTGGTTAGCAAACTGTGGTGGTAGTACGAAAGAAGAATGGAAAATGGAGAGTTTGTATTGACTTCACAGACCTGAACAAGGCATGCCCGAAGGATTCTTTCCCACTGCCACATATCGATCAAATGGTTGATGCTACAGCCGGGCATGAATTGTTGAGTTTCATGGATGCATATTCTGGGTACAATCAAATCCTTATGCATTCAGACGACCAAGAGAAAACAACATTTGTGACCAATAAAGGCATCTTTTGTTACAAAGTGATGCCCTTCGGCCTCAAAAATGCGGGAGCTACTTATCAAAGAATGGTCAACAAGATGTTCTCTCAACAGATTGGGAAAACAAAGGTTTATGTAGACGACATGCTGGTGAAATCTTCAAGATCTGATCAGCATCTACAACACTTGGGAGAAGCATTCAACATAATGAATAAATATGGGATGAAGTTAAATCCAAAAAATGTGCATTTGGAGTAGCTTCTGGGAAGTTCTTGGGATATGTTGTCACGCGACGAGGCATTGAAGCAAATCCTGATCAAATCAAATCAATCCTTGAAATTCCCTCTCCTACCTGCCCAAAAGATGTTATGCGGCTAGCAGGAAGGATAGCAGCTTTAAACAGATTCATCTCCAAGTCCACGGATAAAAGTTTTATGTTCTTCTCAGCCATAAAGAAAGCAAAAAACTTTGAGTGGACTCCTGCCTGTGAAGAAGCTCTCAAAGAACTCAAGCGATACTTAACATCGCCCCCATTGTTGTCAAAACCACTCGACAATGAGAGGCTCTTCCTATACTTAGGAGTCTCAGATCAAGCTGTGAGCGCTGTTTTAATCAGAGAAGACAACAACACCCAACTACCAGTCTACTACGTAAGCAAGGCTTTGCTTGATGCGGAATCACGTTACTCACATTTGGAAAAACTGGTATTAGCCTTGATAATGTCAGCAAGAAAGCTACGACCATACTTTCAGGGACACCCGATCACAGTTTATTCAGAGTATCCTCTAAGGAGCATTCTTCATAAGCCGGAGTTGTCTGGAAGATTAACGAAATGGGCGGTTGAATTGGGAGAACACGACATCACTTACCAGCCCAGAACAGCAATCAAATCTCAAGCGTTGGCTGATTTTGTTGCTGACTTCAGTCTCAATCAGAAAGTTTCAATAGATGAAGAAGTCAATTCAATCCAAACCACATCACTTTGGAAACTTGCAGTCGACGGTTCCAGCAATAAGAAAGGATGCGGTCTTGGGGTGGTGATCACTACTCCTGATGGAGATATACTACGTCAAGCAATCAAATGTGGATTCAGGGTTACAAACAACGAGGCGGAATATGAGGCGTTGATTGCAGGAATCAGTTTGGCTAAAGAACTTGGAGCAAGCAGAATAAAAGTGGTATCAGATTCTCAACTGATAGTCAACCAACTCCAAGGATCATATCAAGCTCGAGATCCTCAAATGTCATCCTACTTAATGAAAGTGAAAGAAATCCAGTCGACATTTGAAGAATTTACAATAACCCAAGTTCCGAGAAGCAAGAATACTCAAGCAGACGCATTGGCTACCCTTGGGTCGACGATGCAGGGGGATAAACCACAATCCATTCCAGTAGTATATTTGAATTGGCCATCAATTTGGAAAGAAAGCAAAGAGATCACCACCATCACGTCAAGCGACTCATGAAATATTTACAAGAAGGACTACTTCCAGAAGACAAAATCGAAGCGAGAAAAATTCAGAGACAGGCAGCCAGATTCACCATCTTCAACGGACAGTTGTTGAAAAGGTCATTCTCTGGACCTTATTTAAAATGTCTTACTCACGACCAAGCACATCACGTGTTATCAGAATTGCATGAAGGAGAATGTGGAAACCATTCTGGAGGACGTAGCCTCGCTCTACGCGCCCATTCGACTGGGTATTACTGGCCAACTATGAGGATTGATTCAGCAAATTATACGAAGAAATGCGAGAAATGTCAAAGGTTCGCTCCGATTTCACATCTCCCTCCTGAGAAATTAAATCCCACTCTCTCCCCGTGGCCATTTATGAAATGGGGAATGGATATTGTGGGAAAACTACCAACCGCCCTGGTCAACGAGTCTACATGCTGGCGTTAACAGATTATTTTTCAAAGTGGATTGAGGCAGACTCTTTCGCCAAGATACGAGATAGAGAAGTTCAATCATTTGTCTGGAAGAACATCATATGTCGATTCGGCGTTCCCAAAGAGATTGTGACTGATAATGGTTCACAATTTATCAGCAATCACTTCCAAGACTTCTGCAAAAATTGGAAGATCAAATTAAGTTTTTCAACCCCTCGATTCCCACAAGCAAATGGTCAAGCCGAGTCTTCCAACAAGACAATTTTAAATACTTTAAAGAAAAGATTAGAAAAAGCAAAAGGAGCTTGGGCGGATGAGCTACCAGGGGTCTTATGGTCATATAGGACGACTATCCGTTCCTCCACAGGAGAAACTCCGTTCTCTCTTGCATTTGGGACAGAAGCTGTGATACCAACTGAAGAAACCATCCCATCTCCCCGTTACCAATGGCTCAACGATGATACGAATCAACAACTTATGAATTTTAACCTGGAAACAATTGAAGAATTGAGGGATCGTGCATCCATTCGACTAGCGACGCATCGACAAAGAATGACTAGATATTTCAACAAAAATGTCAGAAGCAGAACATTCAAGGAAGGGGATTGGGTACTACGAAGAGTTTTTCAAAATACAAAAGAAGTTGGAGATGGAAAGTTGGGGCCAAATTGGGAAGGGCCATACATCATCACAAGAGTTGTTGGACATGGAGCCTACAAATTACGAACAACTGAGGGGAGACAAATTCACAATAGTTGGAATGCAATTCACCTTAAGCAATTTTACCGGTAATTTACGCGTGCATTTATTCATATTTTAAGGTTCAGAGTGATTTTCTACTTTATGTATTGCGATTTGTATTGCGATTCGACTTAATAACAAAACTCATTTGAAATATTATCCCAAAATATCATTAAGTCATTAAAATTGTTCTACAAATGCGAAAAATTAAAATTACAAAGAAATTCAAATTTCTGGAGTAGCTTCTTCCGGAATGCGTTCAGCAGCAACTTCAGGTGCAGGAATATCTTGAACTTGAATAGTCGGCTCGATTTCCATTCGACTAAGTTCTTCATTCTTCTTATCCATTTCTTGAACTTCAGCCGCTTCCTCGCCATCAATTACTTCTCTCTCAGCCACTTTCGAGTCGACCTCTTCACCTTTCCCTTCCTCATCACCTTCGTTTGAAAACGAAATTCCTGCCAATAGTCGGTCATACTCTTGAATCCATTTCTCTGGTTCCCAAGCTTCTGTCTTCCCTACGTTCTTTCATCATTGATTCAAGAGCAATCCCTTCAAGATTCTCAAGTAATTCTTCATTCTCCTTCTTCATATTCTCGAACGCATCCTTATAACCTTCAATTGTAACCTCAGAAGTCTCCTTTTCCATCTGAAGTGTTGCCTTCACCTCCTTCAACTCCTTCTCCAATTCAGCATTCCTTTTCCCAAGCGACTTCATTTGGACCATTTCCTTTTTCATCGCTGCGAATGATTTTTCCATTTCTCTCTGCTTCTTGAGAGTCGATTCGACATATCGTTGCATATGTAAGCTACACTCCATTGCCTGGAAAAAGGACTTGATTAGAATCCATTCTACAAATTATTATGAAAAATTATCTACTTTCTTACTTGGTAATTTAAAGCCGCAGCCTTTTTCATTGACTCGACGGGGCCAATCTTGGATAGCCTTTGTTCATCCTCTTCCAGTAGAAGCTTCTTGATAAAAGGGTCAAGGCTTGATGGGTCAGAAATTGCAGTCGACCCTGATGGAATCCTGACGATTATATTGTCGATATCTTCAATTTCATCCGCCTTCCTTTCCCCCCTTTGACAATAATTTCAGTCGACTTCCCTTTAATCTTTGGAGTTCCAGTCGACGTAACCAATTGTGGTTCTGGAACCTCCACTTCTGGCTCCTTTATCTTGAGCTTCCTAGCCTTCTTTCGGCTTTTCAACTCATCAATTGATGCTACTTTTATTTGCCTCGACATCATGTCCTCTGCGCATAAAATTTCTTTTGGAGTTAATGTCTTTATAAACAACACCTTTCCGTACAAAGCTCGAATCGACCGAGTACAGTAGATGACTTCCAATACGTGTTTAGAAAGTGCCAAAGGGGTAGATATACCTTCTGATTCGAAGATTTCTTTCCACACTAATGTCGCTCTTAATCTCTGCTCTACCAAGATTATCCTCCAATCTCTTTGTTCGACGGGAAGATCAAGAAGAGCTTTAGTGTTGGACAAAATAAGAGGTGTTTTGTCGAATAAACTATTTCGAAAGGGACCTGCACAACAAACAATCCACACTTTAGTATCATACGACAATAACATTGATAAATTATCAATAAATAGAAGGAACTGATACTCACTAAATACACTCCAATATTCTGAAACACGACCCATTCCAGTCGACCCAAAGATACCCTCATTTCTCACAAAGAAATAGTCCGACTGCCAATTACCCCTATCGTTCGTTGGAAGCCCCATAACTATTTGTTCCCTCTTACGACGAGGTACAAAGTATATCTCCCTTTTTCAGTTAAGTGCTCCTTGAGGTAGTATGAATATAAAACGTCCTTCACCTCAAAAAATAACCCTTGTTCGAATGCTAAGCATTCAATCGACATTAGAATCCTCCAAGCATTCGGCATTAGTTGTGAAGGAGCGATCCCATAATGATCCAAAATTTCCCAAGCTAACCTCGGAATGGGGAATCTAAGCCCATTAGAAAATGGTACTACATAAAAACCAATCCACCCGGGAATTTTATAATCGATTCTTTCAGACGGCAAGGGCACCCTCAACTCCATTGATCTAGGAAATCTATACTTACTCCTAATTTCCATCAGCAAACTAGCCGTCATTCGACTAGCTGGGTTCTTGGTTAGTATGTTGGTCGGCTCACTTGTGCTCACCGCTCCACTAAACTCCTCGACAGCTGCCAATGATCTAATAGGAATTGCATGCACCGGAATTTCACGCGACAAAACAGTTACAGGTCCCTCCTCGAATAATTCTTGACGCGACCATTCCCTTAATGATTTTTCTTCTGTTGATTCACTCGATGATACTCCTACGAATGTATCGATCTGTTCTCCTAAACTTTCTAAAGAGTCTCCACTCGACATATTCTAATCGACGAGTCTACAAACAAATAATTTCTAAGATTTGGGTTTCTTAAAGATCAAATCCTACTCCCCTCTCCAAAACCAAAGTCCACCAAATAACATATGATTCAAGAGATCAAACAGCCTAATTTAGCTAAGAACAGTTTGAATCTACTCTATGAATATTCAAAGGAAATGAAGAACGCGAAGAGAGTTTTGAAGAAGTACCTTGAAGCCTTGAAGTTCTCTCCAAATCGTTGATCTCGTGAATGAAACAAATGAACCCATCAAGCCACTCTTATACTACTTCTTTTGGCGGTTCATTTCCCGCCAAAAGACTCCTCGTTATTTGCGCTAGGTTTTATCCGTTAAACGACGCGTGGAAGATCTAAGAATATAAAATATTTCATCGCAAAGAATGATGAATTCTGGATTTCACTACTTGACACCACTTGCTCTCAGCAACAAAATTCTCTTCATGACTGCCTTCACCATTTGACGCGACATCATTGGATAGGAAGGTCATTTTCATTCATGAAAAATTAATTGAGGCAAACCCCGGTGCACACCTTATAATCACTCGACAAATGATAAAATATTGAGTAGATAGTACATTCGACACATCTCAAAAGGAACTCCTGAACCCGCGTTTGGTTCAGTCGACAAAGGGACATTCCCCATGACTCTTGTCGAGTCAAGTTGGACTCCTGAACCCGCGTTTGGTTCAGTCGACAAAGGGACATTCCCTATGACTCTTGTCGAGTCAAGTTAAGGGACATTCCCTATGACTCTTGTCGAGTCAAGTTGGACTCCTGAACCCGCGTTTGGTTCAGTCGACAAAGGGACATTCCCCATGACTCTTGTCGAGTCAAGTTGCACTCCTGAACCTGCATTTGGTTCAGTCGACTAAGGGACATTCCCCATGACTCTTGTCGAGTCAAGTTGCACTCCTGAACCTGCATTTGGTTCAGTCGACTAAGGGACATTCCCCATGACTCTTGTCGAGTCAAGTTGGACTCCTGAACCTGCATTTGGTTCAGTCGACTAAGGGACATTCCCCATGACTCTTGTCGAGTCAAGTTGCACTCCTGAACCTGCATTTGGTTCAGTCGACTAAGGGACATTCCCCATGACTCTTGTCGAGTCAAGATGGACTCCTGAACCTGCATTTGGTTCAGTCGACTAAGGGACATTCCCCATGACTCTTGTCGAGTCAAGTTGGACTCCTGAACCTGCATTTGGTTCAGTCGACTAAGGGACATTCCCCATGACTCTTGTCGAGTCAAGTTGGACTCCTGAACCTGCATTTGGTTCAGTCGACTAAGGGACATTCCCCATGACTCTTGTCGAGTCAAGATGGACTCCTGAACCTGCATTTGGTTCAGTCGACTAAGGGACATTCCCCATGACTCTTGTCGAGTCAAGTTGCACTCCTGAACCTGCATTTGGTTCAGTCGACTAAGGGACATTCCCCATGACTCTTGTCGAGTCAAGTTGGACTCCTGAACCTGCATTTGGTTCAGTCGACTAAGGGACATTCCCCATGACTCTTGTCGAGTCAAGTTGCACTCCTGAACCTGCATTTGGTTCAGTCGACTAAGGGACATTCCCCATGACTCTTGTCGAGTCAAGATGGACTCCTGAACCTGCATTTGGTTCTGTCGACTAAGGGACATTCCCCATGACTCTTGTCGAGTCAAGATGGACTCCTGAACCTGCATTTGGTTCAGTCGACTAAGGGACATTCCCCATGACTCTTGTCGAGTCAAGTTGGACTCCTGAACCTGCATTTGGTTCAGTCGACTAAGGGACATTCCCCATGACTCTTGTCGAGTCAAGATGGATTCCTGAACCTGCATTTGGTTCAGTCGACTAAGGGATATTCCCCATGACTCTTGTCGAGTCAAGTTGGACTCCTGAACCTGCATTTGGTTCAGTCGACAAAGGGACATTCCCCATGACTCTTGTCGAGCCAAGTTGGACTCCTGAACCTGCATTTGGTTTAGTCGACAAAGGGATATTCCCAATGACTCTTGTCGAGTCAAGTTGTCTCCTGAACCTGTATTTGGTTCAGTCGACAAATGGACATTCCCCATGACTCTTGTCGAGTCAAGTTGGACTCCTGAACCCGCGTTTGGTTCAGTCGACAAAGGGACATTCCCTATGACTCTTGTCGAGTCAAGTTAAGGGACATTCCTTATGACTCTTGTCGAGTCAAGATGGACTCCTGAACCTGCATTTGGTTCAGTCGACAAAGGGACATTCCCCATGACTCTTGTCGAGTCAATTTGCACTCCTGAACCTGCATTTGGTTCAGTCGACTAAGGGACATTCCCCATGACTCTTGTCGAGTCAAGTTGGACTCCTGAACCTGCATTTGGTTCAGTCGACAAATGGACTTTCCCATGACTCTTGTCGAGTCAAGTTGGATTCCTGAACCTGCATTTGGTTCAGTCGAATAAAGGACATTCCCCACGACTTTTGTCGAGTCAAGCTGGACTCCTGAACCTGCATTTGGTTCAGTCGACAAAGGGACATTCCCCATGACTCTTGTCGAGTCAAGTGGAACTCCTAAACCTACATTCGGTTCAGTTGACTAGAGAATGTTCCCCATTACTTATGTCGAGTCAAATCTATCCATGAATCTTCAAAACTGATCAGGCGACCAAGAGTCAATTACCATAAGTGAAGTCAAAACAGAAAGACTAAAACTTCGTCTACCCAGATGATATACACGATATATTCCAAAAAACCCGCATTTTGCACAAAACTCTTATAAAACCATTCGACAAAAGGTGATGCATTCTTATCACGTGCTTTTTGTGATTAAGTATCATTCGGCACAAATGTATATACTCTCCAAGACAAAAAATTTTTGACTTAGAGAGTAAGGGACAAACTGTACGAACCAAAAATGGGCCAAGGATAAAACTGTCTTTACCTTGAAAGCCCAAAATAGTGTGCAGAGCCCAAAATAATGTGCAGAGCCCAAAAGTAAAGACCAGGCCCGAGATCTATGTATTATTGTATCACAATCAAGTCATAAGCTTAAATACAAAAACCTTTAAATTATATCAACTACTCTTCTTCTACTTTGCCCGACACAAAACTTATTCTCACCTGCCCAAACTTTTTATCAAATACACGAAGCACGTGGTGGGACTTACGCCAGCTGCCAATGATGATCTTCATCTATAAATTGGAACGAAATTCGAGAGAGATGGCAGAGTTCAACTTCTTTCTTACGAGTATCTGCTCTCTGACACGATCTTAGAATACTCCAACTCTTTAAACACTTATCACCGCCCTCACGGCTACCAAAAGAATTTAAGGTAACATTAAACCTTACTTTCACATCTTACATATTTACTGATTATTACATACTACTGACTTGGGCGTCGGAGTGTCCCCGGTACCTACCACACCGGTAGGCAGTCTACTCCCGTTCATTCTTCTTTGTTTTGCAGGATTGTTAGTGCCCCTACTTCCAAATTCTGATTGTGGACCTCGGCCGAAAACCAGCATCCACAATAATAGTTATATAATGGAAATTACTTACACCTCGGAGGTATAAGTAAAAGTTTATCGTTTATTCTGTTTAATAGAATATTGTATTATATTTAATAGAATATCTTTCCTACGATTCTAAGTAATAAAATCGTTTTATTACTTGGTGTGTAACATCAGATGTTAACTATTGTAGAAAAGACTTGACTTATTGAAGTCAAATGTGAGAATGATAAATTATAAATGGAACTATGTAATTAATAAGATGAAACAACCCTTATACATCTTCCATGCAAGTCCAATAGGATAACAGAATCATTCACGAGTATTTGATACTTAATGGTTCCGTTGTTTTCTTATTGAAGAAAAAAAAATTATCCTATGACTTTTAATGGAAGCGATATTTGATATCGATTCTGGAAGTTCACCATTGAACCTTAGATCTAAGATTGTTCATAGCTTACTATGATCGAGTTTTGAACTTGATTACGCTTTCATTATGAATTAGTTCATGATATGTGCTAATTGTTTGCACAACGGAAGCAATGTGAGCTTATTAAAGGTTTGACCTTTATAGTATGACAGTGAGAAAAGTTTTACTCAGCAATCTATTGTAGATTCTGAGAAAACTTATCTCTAGTCACACTAATTGAACAATTAAAGATATATTGGTTAATGTTGATAATAAACTGTATATTTTAGCTAAAGAATGCAAAGTGGCGTTTTTGGATGACTTATTCAGATAAGAGATCAGTTGTGATTTCCTTATTTGAAGAGTTCATTTTGAAATGGCCCTAGAGTTTGTGTTCTGCTGAGATCGCAGTTTAGTGTGCTAGCTTATAGAGCCTATTGTAGACTTGGATAAGTCTTCCAGAAGTATGTGTTCTCTATTTTTGATATCGTCAGATTGTCTGATCTTGTCAAAGTATATAGAATACATATGTGATTAGAAGGGTTAGTGGGAGCGTACAAATTACTTTCTAGTGTTATATATCCTGACGACATTATCATTATTATTGTAATAATGAGATGTTTGTGAGGTAAAAGATTTACCTAAGTCTTCTTTACTCCGTGAAAGCAGTGGGAGTAGTCTCTGTTATATTTGATATAAAGTTGTATATAAGATATAAAACCAAGAGACTTGTGAGATACTCCTAATATTCGTACATTAGATATGATCTAATAAAGGACATAACTAGGCTATCTGTATGACAGTTAGTATAACTGTTGGACAGTTATTGTGTGTCTTATATAAAGTATTCATCTTTCGTAAAGGATGATTCCTTTTTCGAAAGTGATATTGATTAGAATGTATAATCAATTTTATGTATCATTTGATGATGACATAATAAATACTTTATTATGTGCGATTATCGATGTCGATTTAATCGTAATTGTTACGAGTTATTTTGACATCCTATAGACCATATGATGGATCTTGAAACACGTTCTTTATGATCTTTGAGATATTAAGAACGAGTTTCTAATTCATGGAGAATACAGTCTGCAACCATTAGGGTCATATTAGTTTTGAGACTAATTATGACGTTAGACAGTCTACGTCATAAAGAGTCACAAAAGATGTAGTGGGAGTGTCACGAAGGATTCTACTTTTTAGTGGAATCAAATGCAACTTTTGAAGTATTGACTTATGAAGTTGCATAGTGACCTTATAAAATAAAGTTTTAAATTGGTGTTGTGCTTGCGGTTGTCCTCATAGTATTTTTGGATTTGATCCCTAAATACTTGGACAACTTAGTAGCTGTAGCATAATACAGATATAGCATCCATTTCATATTAATGTATAATTTAGATTCTACAAAATATGAATGATGCTGACTATGGGAAACGATAGAGTTTGTTTGACAAACTCGAAATTTCATAGCGGACTTGTTTCTTACCTCTTAAGTACTGGTGAGCTTTTGAGGGCCATGTGCATATGATACACATTGAGACATGTATATGATACCGTGGATTGGCACTAGAGCAAGTGGGAGAAATTGTTGGGGTTGGTGCTCAGAGCGCCAATCCGGACCGTATTTATGACTGATTCATGAATACGAACATCATCTTATTCCATAATATTAGTTATTTATGGTTGCACCTCTTGTTCTTATATACGTATTCGATCTGATCACGATTAGATTGAAACTAAATGTGGTTTAGTGATATGTATATATTAGACAAAGGCCCGATAATATATAATGCAGTACACAGTTACAAAGTTAGTTTGTAATTGACATTGGGAAGTGTCACTGCTATATGAATATTATCAAACATAGTTCCTGGTCAAGATTTGCTAACACGGGTCGGTTAGTCAAATCCGTTGAGACCAGTACATGTCGTATATCGAGACTTGGTCCGATGGTTTATCCCAATGAACCATGAGTCTAGGGAGACTCGTATAGACGTGTAGGTGTTTATAATGGATAAACACTGAACGGCTCACCGAAGATTCTTAATGGATGGTACACCAACGTCAATAAGAATCTTCTCGGGTTGAGTAGCATAGTGGTCCTTCGACTTGAGACACCACTGTGGATGTATGAGACATCCTCCACACTTAGATGGCAGTCACGTCACCGATCTATTTAGATCAGACCTCCGCCTGTTCGTTGGGTGTGGATCGATCCTCAGGATATCCTGTGTGTGTCAAGATAGGATCCGTCAGTTCTGTGTACAGAGCATAGGTAGTCCATATATTTTTAGCAGTCTGTTAAATCTGTGGCCACAGTATACATCGGAAGTAAGTTCCGAGTGTTATTTAGAGATTGCTAATAGATACGTCGACGAGATAATACCTATAGAGATTTGACGTTCACATCTATATCTCTGGGATTATCTGGATACCTGTGACGGAGGGATTATACGTATGCAATGACCTCGACATGTATGATTCAGCTAGTTTATCCGTGATCGTCATAATCTACGGGTGGATAGATTATGGACATGAAATTGGATTTCGTGACGGATATACCTGAATCTAGAGAGTCTCAATAATGAAACATACTCGTAGAGCACTAGAGCAACATTTATGAATAATGATGATTATTTATAAATCTGTTAATCGTTAAACGAAAAATACATGCGAACGGGCCGAACCGTCATTTCCTAATTAATGTGTATTTGTATTTAATATATGATATTATTAAATACACATTAATAAATAGTCAAATAAAGGTATTTGACATATATCATCAATATATGTATTTGAGATATTTAAAGTAAATATAATACATATATTTGATATATTTGTATTTAATTAATTATTTAATTATTTAATTGTTAAATGATTAATATAATTAAAATATAAATATATCACCAAATGATAAAGTTAGGAAATGATTATAAGTGTAAATGTTTGACTTTACATTAAAGGAAAAGGTTGTCAAATTGATTTTGACTTCTTAAGATATTTGTTCAAAAATTGTTTGAAAAATTAAAATATCTTTTTCCTTTATTTTTGATTAAATTCGGCCACAACACTTGAAATATAAAAGTTATATTTTTCTTAAGTTGCCTTTGTTGACTTAAAATAAATATCAATAAAGTTGTTATTAGATATTGTATTACGATAAGCAAATTAACTTGAAATGAAATTGAAATGAAATTGATGTATATGCCTTACACATTTTCGGCCAAGGAAGGAAATGTGCACAAGTATATAATGTTTTCATTTCATTTCATTCTTAACCTAATACACTTTAAAGAAAAACTCCATTAATGGAAGCAAAGGAAGCTTGTGAGAAAGAAAGAAGAAATCAAAGAAAGCTTGGATTTTAGTGAGTTTTTCCAACTTGCTATTAGAAAGGAAAATATTCCTTAGGATCTAGGCTTTAACATATGATGTTCTTAGGTTATTTATTTCTTTATTCCTTGTGTTTTTGTTGATGGAAGTTTTGATGGAAGTGTTGAGCATGTATGATGAAGGAAGGTTGTGACTATTGTAGTTATAAGCTTTCTTTTAAGGTTTTGGAAATCATGTTGCTAATCTAGAGTTGTTGACCCACTCTTAGATGACCTAGATTTGATCTTGAGTTGTTTCATTGTGTTGAGGCTTTGATTGGATGGAAGAAACATGATTGAAGTATTGGATTTAACCAATTTGGTCTAATTTGTCCAATTTGATGAAATTGAAAAATTAGGGTTCATGACCAATTCCAAATTTGGGGCTTTTCATATATGTTGTGTATTTGGATGTGTATATGATTCATATAAAGTTTCATGTTCATTGGATTACATTTTGATGTGTTTTGATGCATGAAATGACAAAGTGCACAAAATGGCACCAAATGGATGCATTCGGCCAAGAATTAAGAAAATGGGATTTTTGTTGCTTTTGGTGTTTTGATGTTTTGAACATTCTAAGTTCATCTTAAAAATGATTTAGAATCATTCAAAATTGATTAGATCAAATTCGGACTAAAATGGACAAAATACCAAAGTAAGGGTAATTTGGTAAATTCACTTGAATATGATTCATTTGAATTTTATTTCATAATTTGATTATTGGATAATTAAATAAATATGTTTATTTAATTAATCCGAGAAAAATTTTTGAAATCGGAAAATACGATTTTCCACCGCTTCCGCTGCGTTACCGGATTTAGCCCATAAAAACCCCTTCAAAAACAACATATATCCTTCCGACCTTATTCCTCCAACACTCAAGGTAAGTCCATTTCTATCCTAGGTATGGCTTATTTTTTGTACCAATGTGGGGTACACAAAATCGTTCTCTCTTATGCTACAAGGGTGAACCTTGGGTACTTCTGTCCATTTCCATCGGTAAAAGACAAAGACCGCCCATTTACAACATGGACTAAGCCGATTATGGAATCATGTCATCGTCTAGAAACGCTGAATTGGGCTTTCAGCAACCGCAGTCATGGGGATAAACTTGGAATCATCCAAAAGTATACAAATATGTCATAACAAGGCGTATCCTTTCTGGATGAAAGCTAGTGCAGATATCGAACTCATGCTTCTGGCATACTTGGATCGTATTTGGATTTTCTAAGCCCATCAAGGTTTTCATACAAGTTGGCCCATTATCATTTTAAAGCATTCAATCACATTATTGCGAGGTGCAAACTTGTCTCAGTTGCAAAAGGTCCAACAAGTTTACACTTTTACAATAACGTGGCTAAACAACCTCAAATGATAGGGGGCCCAAACACAAAGTGGCCCATCGGCATTTTAGAAGCTTCTGGCCCAATCTTCATAAAACACAAACTCATCCCAGTTTAAATGGCCCAACAAGTTCACATCTCATGACAAGAAGTCCAAATGAATCCAAATGATGATGGTCCCAAACACAAGCATAAAGGGTTGCTTCTATAGGTCATATAACTATGGTTCATATGCAAGCTTACAAGGGTATGGATAAAGGCTTCCGCCGGTGAAGGGTTGCCCACAACTAGGTCTCCCCACTCAATGGTTCAAATGACCAAGTGAGCACACTTTTTTTTATACCCTAAGGTACGGGCCAACGAGTGATGATACCATATAACGATCCGCCGCTTCGAGCGAAAACAACTTCACGATGCATGAATAACTGTCAAATGGATTCCTCTATTGAAAATTCCTCAAAGGGAGGGTGGAGCGAACTCTCTTAAATACCCTTACCTCTTAGGCTCTTATCGCCTTGGTGACAGGAATAAACAATAGATCCTCCAAATTAGTCCATCACTTTAAGTATGCCTTAAGGTAAGCTTTGAGTAAATGATTATCTAGATGTCTTCACAGCTTTTCCTTTTGGCTATAAAAAGGTAGTGAGTGAAGGAAGACACCAAATCATTATCTAACTCTAACTAAAGCAAAAATCACAAACATTACAAGACATTATTTTGGGGCCGATTCTCTATCCCCAGTGGAGTCGCCAGACTGTGGACACGGCGACGCAGCCCGGCTCGCTGCCAGGTCGGGAGTACGGAGTAGCCCGCGGGGGACTAAACCGGAGAATAAATGGAGTCGCCACCCAATGTGAACTGGGAAATGATTTAAGGCCGCATTCACCCCTCGCAAGGGAATACCTCAAACCGTTGGGTTCGGAATGGTCCCTTACTTATACCAATTGTAATGAAAGGATTTATGCAATAATATAACCAAGTTTTATGCAACACATGCAAGATAATTCAAATGACATACAAGTTTGCACACCCGTAAACATATGTTTAAGTGAAAACAAATGCATAATTCTAAAAAACATGTTAATCAGAGAAGTGCGGCAATGACAATAGAAACGTTAACAATAATGGCAGATAATTAAGCACATGATGCAAAAAGGAATAACCAAAGAGGCAAACATGCATAAAACATGATAAAGGAATATGTCCAGTGTGTGCGCGTTCGTGTAGCGTTCGAAAACATGTTCGAATGGAGTGAGGCAGGATGCACGCGTTCGTGTAGCGTTCGGAAACGTGTTCGAACGGGATGGGATGCGATGCATGACAAGACATAATGCATGCGTTCATGTATCGTTCGGAAATGCGTTCGAACGGAGTGAGGCATAATATATATATTCGTGTAGCGTTTGAGAACGCGTTCGAACGAGATTACAAAAATGACATCTATAATGACATAAACACACGCATGAGTGTTTCTCAAGTGGTACGTGGAGTTGTATCCTAAGTACAGATCACACTACCGTCCATTCGGATTCGGATATAGAATTTATGTCTAGGTTTCCATCCGATATATCGCGAGGGATAACACGCAATCATTATCACAACGCAATCATTAACCCAATGTTGACATACATGAAATATGATAATGCATATAACAATAAATAACCGAAGAAACAAATATGCGAAATAACAAGGAAGA
This sequence comes from Zanthoxylum bungeanum, assembly GCA_019454045.1. Classification (NCBI taxonomy): domain Eukaryota; kingdom Viridiplantae; phylum Streptophyta; class Magnoliopsida; order Sapindales; family Rutaceae; genus Zanthoxylum; species Zanthoxylum bungeanum. The sequence goes on from SKCR01008591.1 coordinate 42,524, forward strand.
TAAATAACACAAAATAAATACGAAATAATAAATATGTGACCAAATCATTTGGCCATTTTCAATGTAGGACTTCACATGCCCGGTTGTACGTATTCCACATCAAACCAAGCATGCCGTTTCCAGGACGACAAAATAGAATATAACAAATGGTGCCCTCAGGTCTTACCTTTTAAATTGCTTCTCGGAAGTGCGTTACACCGTCACTAGAAGGGTTAATGCTCCGTCACTTTTCTGGTTTTCTGATTCGGTTTCACTGCTGTTTTGCTCGCTGTTTTCTCCGTTTTTCGTCACTATTTTGGACTGTTTTTTAGACTGTTTTGGATGTTCGAAGGCTAATTTTTAGGGGGTGTTTAGGCGTGGATTCTGGACTATTTTGGGAGGTGTTTATGGATTATTTTCTAGACTGTTTGAAGGGTGTTTAGGCGTGGATTCTGGATTGTTTTGATTACTTTGTTCACGTCACTATTTTTTGGTTTTTCACGTGTTGAAGGCTTCAGGTTTTGGACTCAGTTTGTGTGTTATTTTAACCGATGAAGGCAGAAGCTGCTTGTTGATGAATGAGAGAGAGAGAGAGAGAGCCAAATGTTGCTGCCTCTTGTATGGTTTATGATTTTGTTAGGGCTGCGGTTATAAGGCTTATGGGGTACGTGTTTTTTTGAGTGCTATGTCATGTGTGTTTAGTTTGTAGGAGTTGTGTGCAAGATGTCTTTATGTCAGTGCGTGAATATGTTTAAGTTGAATGAATGAATATTAATGTATGTGTTTGTGTCGGTCGGGTGAATGGCTCATGTGTGTTTTGTCTGTTTGTGAAAGGGCTGTGCGTGGGTTTGAAGCTGTGTCGGTTTGGTTGGTTGAGTATGTGTGGTCAGTGAGTCTTTGTTGTTTTGTGAGTTTTGTTGTTCATGTCCCCATAGTAAGAAAGAAAAGAATGAGAGGGTTTCATGGTTATTGCTTATTGCCGAGAAGGAGTGTGAGCTTAGGATTTGTTATAGTTTGCCGTGAGATGAGAGATGTGAGAGAGGGAGCCGAGAGTTGATGAGAGAGAGAGGAGGGGGATGCCGAATGAAGAGAGAGTCTAGAGAGATAATGTGTGTAGTGTTTTCTTTTTCTTCGCCAGTTTGTATTAGGGTTTTATTTGGTTTGTAAAAAAAAAATGAGGGAGAAGGGAGAGAGCTAGGAGAGAGGCGAGAAGGCTGTCATGGTTGAGAGAGAGGTGAGCTGTGTGTTGTCTAGGGTTTTTTCATTGTTGCCGAATGAATGTTAAGAAAAGGAGCCTTAGGGTTTAGAATATGTTGTTTTTGGTTTGCTGTGAGTTGTTTGTTTGTCTTTGTAGCTTAGGGTTTGTTTGTGAACTGCCGTGTGAGGTGAGTGAGAGAAGAAAGAGAGGGGACGTGTGAGGCTATTAGGGTTTTCTGTTTTTTTTAGTGAGGCCGTGAGTGTGAGAGCCAATGTGGGGATTAGGGTTTGTTTTAAGTGGTGTTTATATAATGGTGAGCTAGGGTTAGGGTTATGCAATTGGGCTTTGGATGGGTGTGTATGAGCTTTGGATGGGTGCAGGGGTTTTGGGCCAAGATTAATATTTAAAATAGGAATCGACTAAGCGAACCCGCGGCTAACTAGCGAATTTACATTTGACGAAGTATTAATTTATTTTTATTTTTTTTTAATTTTCCCTTCCGAGTCTGTTTCCCGCGACTTCCGCAACTTATCGAGTAGTGCCTCCATACGAGGCTCATCATTGGACTTTATGCAAAAATGCAGTGCTACAGGCTGTCCGTTTTTATGTGATATTGAAGGCCTCGATCTTATGAAGAACTCTCTGCATTCACTACTCCCTTTTTTATCACATATACAAATACATTTATCATCCATATGATCAACAAATTCCTCTCAAAATTCATTTTAAGATGTCCTAATATGACAGTTCTTTATGAATTTATCAGAAAAGTTTATGTACTTAGACCTCAATGGCCGCAGTTCAGGGGAGGGTATGTCTAACCAAGGCTTTGCTCTGCCATTGAAATGAATGACACTAGCAGTCTCAGCATCAGAAAACTTGTATTCTCTTGGTACCCCAGCCCCAGCATGTGCCAGAAAGGATTAATGACATGGACATGTTAGAATATTTTATTATAATATTTAATTATAGGCTACTATTAATTGTGATACATGTTTTAATAAAGCGCTAAGATAATTGGTTTTATAATAGAAACTGTGAAGCCCAATTGTATGATCTAATAAAGTCGGCCGCATTCTATATTAATTGATGTGTGGACATTAAAGCTGGCTAATGTTGTTATTCCTCCAAGCCTCAAGATCAAATATGTTCATACCATAAGCCCATGCACATTCATTAGGATCAAAATTGCTCGATATCAATGGGTGGGAGAGAAGTTCAGGTAGCTCTTGAACCTCTTTGACATCACAAATTTATCTTCCCCTCTACATGTCTCAACTGCTCCGTTAACTTTTCCATTCATATCAATGTCCCATAGAGGGGAAATATCAGTTTGTACCACAATGTCATCATCTAGGAACACTACCTTGTCGAGGCTAGGAAGCATCTGCAGAGAAAATGAATTGATTTTGAAACTAAGCATACTAAGCACAGAATGAAATCAGTAGAACAGCAGAAACTTATAAGCAATGAGCATAAAACTTACATCTGGTAGATGGATACGAATGTGATTCATCAAAGAATTGTATTTAGGACTAAGTGCTTGCAACTTTGCTGCAATAACGTAAGGTTTCTCAGTATTATTTGCCACAATTGCTGATGAGCCCCCTCGAAACTGTGATCGTACACGTTGATCTTTTTCCATTGCTTCCAAAACAGGCACCTTACCCTTCGAAAACCAGTCAAAATGATGCAATGCCTTGACCTCAATTACGGCTGGTGATAAGGGGAGCAAGTAAAACCATGCCTGTTATTATGTGAAGCACAATTTTTTAAGGGTGTAATGAGTTTTTCACTAGTGATGTTGCAACGACAGAGGGGGCAAGCACGTTGTCTGAGGCAAGGACATAGTGGAAGTAAGAGTTGTTGACAAAGTGCTGGAACGAGTACAGCTAAAACTCCATGAAAGTAATCTGTGAAATGATAAATGTTGATTAGTCTAAACATTTTTTTCCACAATTGCTAAAACTCCAAAAAAAAAAAAAAAGAACTGCCAGTGGTACCATATCTCTAAGCTTGATAGCGAAGGTTTTTGCATCTGATTTGCTTTCTTTCATTTCAGCCATGAATTCTTCTAATGTCTGAGGAATATCAGATCTTCCTTTTAATTCATCTTCGCTCATGGGTTGTTCTAATATTTGGTAAATCACTTCTGGGACCTTTAGATTATACAACCAAAAAATAATTTTAATTAGTGAACAAAACAGCATTAGTTCCTAATATTTTACAATTGCACAGTAAGACAAATTTTCCAGGGAAAATTAAGGGTCAGAAAATCACATTGGACTGCGGCATTTTTAGTCAGGATCCTTGGTCATAGTCTTTTTCCCAGGCAACCTATCATAAGGAAAAAAAAATTAAGAGATGATTAAATACTATAATTATCACAATAGTTATACTTTCTCTTTCTTCTAATTGTTAATTAGGTGCCAACCAATGATGCAACTTAACACCTACCAAATATGAAGTAATATATGTTCAATCATACTAATATTTTACTTCACATGACCTGCACAGTTATGTTATCTATGTAAATGTAGTTGATGATTAAAGTTTAATGAGCAGCTTAATCATAAGCTACAGAGGAAAATACGGGGATTATACTTCAGTGAATCTAGCTAGGATTTTCCTACATGTGTTCATCTATGATTGGTTTATCGATATGATCCATCAAGCTATGGAGGATCTCTAAACATATAAACAAAGCCTATGGATAATCATTTCGTTAGCATAGTAGATTAATATTGCATTGAACAATACTACATTGGAATTTAAAGTTTTGCTTAAGACACAATTTCTGCAAATAGGTACATTCTTCTTGAACTCTTATATCAATGCTGCTTATACTGCTAATGTTTTTCTACTGATGAAAAAGACATGGAATCAAACAAAATGGCTTGGAAAAAAACATACCTGGAGTTGACCATTTGCTTTCTCCATCAATTTTATCAACTGTGGACACCAACCGGAGAAGAAATGTGAAGAACAGAAGCGAATAGAAGAGCATTCGATACGAAAGCCTTCTGGATCCAACCTTCACTTTCACCTTTGCCTGGAAGCACTGTCACATGCCTCAAACTAGGTGATATGTGAAGCTGCATTTTGTCCCAAGCAGCAAAAAACGAAACGAGACGAAACAAAACCTGGCTAGCTAGAGTTGTTGTTCTTGTTGTTCAAGGCTTTGTTAGTTCATTTGCCAAAGGAAAACCTGAACAGAAGTTCAAGAATCCCAAGTGTCATATGATATGATGTAAAAAGAAGGATTTGATGGGGTGTGTTTGTGTTTAAGGTGGTTCTCATTTACCTAACCTTGCATAGCATTTGGGCTAGATTATATATATTTTCTACGCTTATATTTCACATGCGTGGAAAGAGGGTTGTTAAAGAGAAAGATACTGGACACTTAGAAGAAGCTTTTGATATTTGGCTTGATTTAGGAGGAGGGAAGTTGATAGAAACGTTCATACTCAGTGTATAAAGTTTCCGATACAATAAGATTTTGGGAAAGGTCTTGATACAATAATCTTATCCAATTTTTTTCTCAAAATTCGAACATGTGACTAAGTGGATAGCAGATTAACACTTTAACATCGAAACTATTAGAGTAGAGAAAAATCAAAAGTTGAAGCAAATACTAAATGGCATGGTTTGGTGTTACTTGACTTTGCCTCCACATGAAATCTTTGAAGCATACAATTTGGAATTTGGACTTTGACAATACATAGTTTCTAAAATGAAAATGAGACTTCTTTTTAAGTTGTTTGAGTGAAAACACGGGAACGTTTATTTATAATTTGGTAGCAAATTAATGGAGAGAACTTTGTATCAGGCTCTGGCTTGTTGAGAATATATGTTTGTTTGATATATATTTTTTAAAATAATATATTAGGATTTTAGTGATTCAATTTTCTCATGAAAAATATAAAGAAAGTATGAAAAGGGTGAGAGAGATTTCATGTTGGCAGATTTAACATGAATAGATGATTTTGGCATTTGAAAGATTTGTGCATGATGTCAAGACTCAAGTCAATTATTGGAAGCAATGACATCTGTTCAGTGAAGAGAAGGGCTCATTTACAGTACCCCAATAATATTTGTAAACATATAATTTTTATAATTAAATATGCAACTTAAATCATTAAACATGTAAATTTTACAAATAAATATAAAACTTTTCAAAACATGAAATTAGTTACATATTTATTGGTAGAATTTGTAGGTTTAATGATTTAAATCACATGTTCAATACTTAAAATGACATATTTGTACCAATTACTTATTTGTTAGGGATAATGCTTGTTGATGGTGTTTTCAGGCACTATAACATTTAGAGCAGCACGACAATGACAGAAGGGTAATTCCCTGACTGGTTGAGATCATAAAACCGACCCGACCATAACATGTAGGGACCGACCACTTTGGTTCGGATGACCGAGCACAATAAGGTCGGCAGAAACACTCACAGCATAAAAGATTGCCCTGACCGACCTCATGAAGACCGACCAGATGGCGAGACGTGTTCAAGATGACGACACTTTATTCTTGCGGATAAGATAAAACGAGTTATCCTACTCTCACAAGGAAATAAAGTCAGAACCCGAAAAGGAATAAGAAAAGAGAAAGGAAAATCAGACTAGGAATCCTTGTAAGGAAAGAAGACTAAAGTTCAACTAGGATTTCTTATGCGAATATGAGTTTGATTTCTGTGTTCTTATAAATAGGAAGGCATAGTATGTGTAAAAGGCATCATAAAAAAGTGGAGATCAAGATCATTATTGTGAGACTTGTAAACAAAAGAGAGAGCTGAGAAGCGTGTTTGAGTAATAAAAGTATCATCCTTTTTGTGCCCGTGGACGTAGGTCGGACCAAGATCCGCCGAACCACGTTAAATCTCCTTGTTGATTGGTGTATTTATCTGTCTTTTGCTAAATTTATTTTTGGTCCCCCATAACCAAACAAATTCACTATTGAGAGAGGATTGTCTCGGGAGTAATATTCTCATATTGCCCTGAGACCAAAATCAGCCGTCAACAATGCTATTTTCCCCCTATCTTTACACTATTAGGCACTCACTTACTATTTTCATATTATTTTAATACCCTCTTGAAATAAAAAAAATAAAAAAAGGATTATTTTATATTTTAACATATTTATACTTATTGTAAACAATTAATATTTTTTATGTTATTATTAATTCATTAGTTTAATTAAAAATATACAAATAAAATTATTTAATAGAATATAAAAATAAAATTATAAAGATGTACAAATAAAAATAAGGATTTGGGACAAAAATTTATCCCAAATCATCTAGAATTTTGATAGAAAATTTTAATTTAAATGATTTTGATATACAAGATCCCGTTAGGATTTGAAATTTTCTATCATCCTTACCTCTCATATATTTTCTATAAATTTTGAGTTCTAATTTTTTAAATTATTTTAAGAAAATGGGTTTTTGAGTGCCAATTTATAGATATATTAATAAATTAGCTTGCTAATTTTATTTCATTTATTCATTATATTGTTTAGTATAAAATTAAATTTGAAAGCCTTTAAAATGGAATTAAACTAAAATGTAATTAGAAAAATATTTATTAAGATAATTAAATAAAATAATTTTCTAAAGCAATATTAGATTTTATAATAATTTTATATCAAAATATTATATTTTATAATTTTATTCTTTTATAATTACTTATTCTAATGAATTAATAATTATGCAATAATATTAAAAAACCTTTGACTTTTGACCTCAGGTAGGAATGGCAAATCGCGGGATGGGGGTCTGGTACGTTAGGGACAAGTAAGGGGATAGTTTTTTAACCCGTTAGTTGGATATATGAAGTACATATATTAACATCTCGTTAAAATGGAGGTAAAATCTCGTGTGAACGGGACCAGATACTTTAAGAGCGGGTAAGAGGATAATTTTTATACCTGTTAATTGAACGAGATATGTACGAATATTGACATTCATATACCATACCTGGCCTATTGCTATCCCTAACCTAAGAGGGTGTTGCGGTATTATAAAAATATTAAAAGAATAAGTAGCTATTAATGTAAACATTGATGGAAAATTCTCCTTATTTATTAACCATGTACAATCCCCAAGTTGGCCTAGCAGATAAACATATTTGAAGACATAAATAGTCTTTAAAAAAAAAAAAAAAAAAAGAAAAGGTAAAGACATTTTTTTAATTTAAAAAAGGGTAAAGACGTATTTGAAGACATTTTTTAGAGTTTTGTATTTAAATACAACCTAAGGAAATGGTCATTTCTGGAATTTATAACTTAGGGTGGACCAGCATATATCTCTCAAGTTTTTAAGTAGTTTTGTACTTTTACCAAATTTCGGGTGTAATGATGAGTTTGTCCTTTAAAAATATTACTACAATATGAAAGTTCTGGATGGATCCAGATTTGCTATTAAATACTTGTTTATTTTTAGAGTTGGTGGGGACGGGTCTAAGAGTGGTAATGAACTGAGCCGGGTCAGGATTTTGAAAAGCCCGGCCCGAACCCGACTAAGGAAAATTTAGCCCCGGCCGGGCGTTTGTCGGGCTGGGCTCGGGCTCAGGCTAAATCCAACTCGTTTTTGTTTTTGTTTTTATTTTCTTACAAAAAATTTAAAATCCAATTTATATTATACAAATATTATTTTCATTTCCGCATAGTCCAGCATCATCGATTGAATCTGCTTCTTTGATTTCATCACATATCATGTTAAATTGCAGCACTAAATCATTTTCAAAGTAACATCATGCATAATTATTGTTTCAAAAAATGATTTATTTTTATTATATATTTTCATTACAATATTGATACCCAAATACATCATATATTCACACTATATGCAATATTATAAGACAATTTACAAATACATCAAAAGTTTCAATATTTCATCCATAAACTAACAATCCAAATGCTACAAACAAATACATCAAAAGTTTCAAAGTTTCATCCATAAACTAACAATCCAAATGCGACAATAAAATACATCAAAAGTTTCAATGTTTCATCCATAAACTAACAATCCAAAGAGGCAGAGACCGAGAGCCGAGCAATGAGAGGCGAGAGAGACGAGAGTGGAGACTGTCTGGTACTGTCGTACTAGATTAGGAGAGAGAGAGTGAGAGTCTGAGAGAGAGACGAGTGATAAGCGGTAAATATATCAGTATTTACCGTCCATTTTACTTAATATTTTGCATAGTTTCTTGAATTTTGTGAATATTTTGATGTGTTTTGTGTTATTTTGTAGATAAATAAAATAACAGGATTCTTTGGAATCAAATCGAGGCCAAAACATTGAAAAACAGACAAAAAAGACAAAAATATAAATTTCCTGTTAAAATGCGCCGTTTGCTAAAATGCGCCGTTTGCTAAAATGCGCCGTGGCTAAAATGCGCCGCCGGATATCTTGTGCCGCTAACGTGCGCCGGACACGTGTCATCATCTCATGCTACCGATATTTACTGTGCACGCGTCGCGACTCTAAGCACCTACACGTCGCGACGTCGAAGCAATAATTCAGCCGCCGACGTTGCCGACGCCACGTGTCACGATCTCGTCGAATCAACAGCACGTCGCGACGCACAAGGTGGTGTGCGTCGCGACGCTTGAGGCCAAACTTTGCCCATAAATTGAGGTCGATTTCAGAATTTCAATTTATACTTTCTTCTGGGGAATTCCTTAAGAACACTAAGAAGATTGTATCTTATTTATTTATTTACAGCTTTCTGTATTTAATTTTATTTACTTTACGCAATAGTACTTTCTTTATTTTTACTTTTCAATTTTTATTTTTACTATTCAGTATGAGGAGGTAACTCCCTTCTGCTGGGGTAAAATGTTAAGCTTTTATTACTAATATTTAGATTAATCTCCCTTAATTATAATATAAAAACTATTTAAAATCTGACTTAATGAGATACCGCCTTTATGATCGGTTGGACTTTAATTAAATTGATTTTAACCCGACTAAATTGGATACCGTCTTTATGGTGTGGTAAGATTATTGTCATTAAACAGTAATATAAACATGCAAATCAAACAGATCAAACTACCAAAAGTAGATCTAGATGCAAAACCCTAAAACCAGAAAACTTGAAGACAAACCAGAAAATGGAGATTACAGAATTGTCCAAGTCGAGATGATCTCTGTCCTTAAGAACTTATTGGCCCGTCACAGGTGCTCTACGGTTTCGTATTGTCAACGTTCTCCCATGATTACTTGGATGCTACTTGTACAAGGAGCACTCCTTAACAAGTTTATGAACTAGGAAGATGGTGGATCTTTCTCAAAACCAAAAAACAAAATGTCTGGAGAATTTGGATATTTATATGTCTTGTCTTTTTTTTTTATTAAAAATCTCAACCTAGATTTGGAGTAAGGACCCCTTATAAAGGAGTGGAGGGGTGTCATAGGGCACCCCTAGGGGTGGGGTTGCAACCCTCCATGGATTGTAACCACTCAAGCACCCCTTAGCCATCCAAAAAGACATATATACCCTTGTGAAATAATTGAAGAATTTTCAACAATCCCCCACAATTCTTCAAATATTCATTCAGACACGTGAGATAGATCCCGTGAGCTAAAGCTGCATCGAAATAGGTAGTTTCGCCTTGAACCTTTCCTAGTGAATGACAATCGGATTTACTTGGCAAACCAGTGACCCTTAGTCTTGAACTGTTCTACCGTTGGTGTAAACCAAGACAATTGCCAACACACAGCTTTAATTCGACCATTTTCCCGTTCTACGGTTGTGTTCATTTTGGCCCTGAACAACGGTCCTGGATTCATCAAGCACTTTAGGGTAACCCGCTTTTAAAGGTTCCCATGGAAGCGCCCTCTCTTCTTACTTGAAATAGGTGATCTACTATGAAGAGGTAATCTGTCTTTACCCCCATTAGGACTCATCTCCTAATATAGTGATCATTAAAAGCCTTAGCTTATCCTAACCAATGACAGACAGCACTCAGCGTCATTATCGGAATGGGAAAGAGTACGAAACTCTTCAGTGCTCGTTTTGAATTGCACAAAGTTTCTGTTGTCCCTTTTGAACCTAGATCTTGGGATCTACAGTCAACTAGGTTGGGTTTCCACAGTGACAATTCTTAGATTATAGGCTTCAAGCCCATTCCCCTCGATGACTTCTCAACTTGCTCTCGAGGTAAACCTTTAGTTAGTGGATCCGCTAGGTTTTCCTTCGACCTGACATAATCGATCGTTATTATGCCACTTGAGAGCAGTTGACGTATGGTATTATATCTCCGACGTATGTGTCGAGACTTACCATTATACATTGTATTTTGGGCTCTCCCAATAGCCGATTGGCTGTCACAATGTATGCTTATTGCTGGCACCGGTTTGGGCCCAACTAGGAATATCCTCCAGGAAGTTTCTAAGCCATTCTGCTTCTTCCGCTGTTTTGTCTAACGCTATGAATTCTGATTCCATAGTAGACCGGGCAATACACGTTTGCCTCGAGGATTTCCATGACACGGCTGCATTACCAAGTGTGAAAATGAATCCACTCGTGGATTTGGAATCCACCGTATCAGATATCAGTTAGCATCGCTGTAACCCTCTAGTACAACAGGATATCTCTCGTAATATAGCCCATATTTTGAAGTTTCTCTCAGATACCTCAAAACTCTTACTATGGCTTTCCAGTGGTTGTGTCCTGGATTGCTCGTATATCTGCTAAGCCGATTCACAGCTTGAGCGATATCAGGTCGTGTGCAATTCGTGAGATACATCAGACTTCCGATGATTCTCGAATACTCTAGTTGCGATATGCTTGAACCAGTATTCTTTGATAAATGAAGAGTTAGGTCTACAGGGGTTCTAGCCACATTTAGATCCCCTTTGATATTTTATCAAGTATCTTCTCAATATAATGAGTTTGTGATAATATATATCCGTGATGTTCTAGAAATATTTATTCCTAGGATCACATCAGCTATCCCCATATCTTTCATATCAAATCTGCTGGATAACACGTTTTTGGTAAATTGAATCATTTCATAATTACTACCAATTATCAGCATATCGTCTACATAGAGACACACAATGACATATCCTTTTTGAGTTGATTTGGTGTACACATACTTATCACACTTATTGGTTTTGAACCCATTTGACAACATTTCTTTGTCAAATTTCTCATGCCATTGTTTCGGTGCTTGTTTTAATCCGTACAAGGATTTTACAAGTTTGCACACCTTCTGTTATTGTCGAGGAACACTAAACCCTTCTGGTTGTTCCATGTAAATGTCTTCATCCAAATCACCATTCAAGAATGCCGTCTTTACATCCATTTGATGTATTTCAAGACCAAATAAGCTGCTATGGCTATGAGCATTCTTATCGATGTGATGCGAGTCACTGGTGAATAGGTGTCAAAGTAATCAAGGCCTTCCTTTTGTCTATAACCTTTTATGACAAGTCTTGCCTTATACTTATATATTGATCCATCCGTTTTCATCTTCCTTTTGAATATCCATTTGTAGCCCAGCGGCTTACAACCTGGCGGAAGATCAACCAACTCCCAAGTATGGTTCTGTAGGATTGAATCAATCTCACTGTTAATAGCCTCTTTCCAAAGAGGTGCCTCCGGAGAAGCCATAGCTTCTTTATAGCTTTGAGGCTCATTTTCTAACAAGTATGTCAGAAAATCGGGACCAAACGACTTAGACGTTCTAGCTCTTTTGCTACGTCTAGGCTCGATTGTCTCAGCATTTACACGTTGATCTGATTTCAGGTCAACCTGATCACTATCCTTGACAGTGTCAGTTGTCCTTTTGAGAGACCCCGTTATTTGTCTTTCCTTATAAGGAAACGTCTCTTCAAAAAATATCGCATTCCTTGACTCAATTATCATATTTGGATTGATGTCAGGAATCTCCGAATTGTGTACCAAGAATCGATACGCACTACTGTTGTGAGCATATCCAATGAGGTATTTGTAGTAAGGTACGAAACCTTTCCACAATTCATATGGTGTCTTGTCTAGTCTTCTGTGAGGAAGCTTGTTCAGAACGTAGTTCGCGGAAAGCAAGGCTTCCCCCCACAAGTTCTGGGGTAGACCCGAACTTGTCAACATGGCATTCATAATTTCCTTCAACGTTCGATTTTTGCGCTCCGCAATTCCGTTCTGTTGAGGAGAATAGGGAGCAGTGGTTTCGTGAATAATTCCGTGCATAGAAAAATATTCACCGAATGGTGAAACATATTCACCACCTCTATCACTCCTGATTCTTTTGATTTTCTTGCCAAGTTGATTTTCAACTTCGCTCTTATAGTGCACAAAGCTCTCAATAGCTTCTGCTTTGCTTCTCAGCAAGTACACATAGCAGAATCTTGTGCTGTCATCGATAAAAGTGACAAAGTACTTTTTACCGCCTATTGTTTGCACAATATTCATGTCACATACATCGATATGTACAAGTTCTAGCGGTTCAGAACTGCGTTCTATAGAATGAAATGATGTTCTATGCATTTTTGCTTCAACACATGCTTCACACTTATGTTGGCTATCAATTGCAATTTTAGGTATAAGGTCCATGTTAATTAATTTACGCATGGTATCATAATTAACATGTCCTAACCTCCCCTGCCATACATTTTGTGACACAATAATATAAGCAGACGAACTAGCTTTATTAATAGCACGATTAACAGTCATTATATTTAGCTTGAAAAGGCCCTCAGTTAGGTATCCTTTTTCCTACATACATATCATTCTTAGTCATTACAAACTTATCAGAAACAAATACAAGCTTAAAACCAGCCTTACTAAGAAGAGAGCCCAAGACCAAGTTCTTCTGAATATCTGGAACGTGCAGTACATTCTTCAATGTTAGCTCCTTTCCGGATGTCATCTTCAGAACCACTGTGCCTTGTCCAACCACCTGAGAGGTAGACGAGTTTCCCATGGTCAGATGATCGTCGCCATCGACCTTCTGGTACATGGAAAACATCTTACTGTCTGCACAGATATGACGAGTAGCCCCAGTGTCTAACCATCATTCTCTCGGATTTCCAACTATGTTGGCTTCGGTTACCACTGCTGATAGTTCCATCTCTGAGATATCATCAGTCAGCTGCTCGCCTTCAGTAACATGGGCATCGTATTTCTTTTTCTTGCCCTTGTCCTGAAACTTCTTGTTCCTGCAGTCCTTTGACATATGACCGCTCTTTCCACAGTTGTAGCATTTTCCCTTGAACTTCTTGTTCCCAGAGTCAGCTCCACTGTTCTTTCTCTTTTTGCTACCCTTTGCACCTTCAATGATGTTGGCCTTAGACTCCAGAGTCTTGTAGCTGGCCTTCTCGGACATCCTGTTGTCCTCCTCGATTCTCAATCGAACACTGAGGTCTTCAAGGCTCATCTGCTTTTTTTTGTGTTTCAGATAGCTCCTGAAGTCCTTCCATGATGGAGGCAACTTTTCAATTATGGCAGCAACTTGAAACATCTCACAGAGTTTCATTCCCTCATCCAGTATTTCATGAATGATCAATTGCAGTTTACCCAACTGAGACATCACCGTCCTTGAATCTACCATCTTGTAGTCCAGGAACCTACCCACGATAAATTTCTTTTGTCCGGCATCTTCGGTTTTGTACTTCTTCTCGAGAGATTCCCAGAGAACCTTCACAGAAGTCATGCCTTGGTACACATTGTACAGGGTATTGTCAAGACCACCCAAAAGGTAGTTCTTGCATAAGAAGTCTCCAGACATCCAAGTCTGTTCTCGCTCTTCCTTGGCCAATTCAGATTCACCCTCCACATGACCCAGAGGATCTTTGAGGAATTTAGCCAACTGGAGAGTTGTCAGGTAGAACATCATTTTGCTCTGCCACTTTTTGAAATTTGCCCCACCAAATTTCTCCGGCTTTTCTCCGTGAGAGATCGGTACCGTGATATTTCCGCTAGCCATTTGTAACTGGAAATCAACAGGGTTCAATCAGTCTACGAAAGACAAATTACACAATGATCAACGAATGATCTTGTTCAAAGTGAAGTACTAGGTAGTCACTTGTTGTTCTAATGGACGGAAATTCCAATAAACACAAGTCCTTGAATTTCAACTAAAGATACTTAAGGAAAAATGAGTGAACGAATATTTTTCGAACACTTTTTCCAATAGGATCTTTTAGCAATTCACAACCCAGATTTACACTTTTCCAATAGCACAGTTAATACGATAAAAGTAGATATATATGTCAATCAAGATTGGATGGAATTAATTGTGTATTATTACACTTTAAATTCTCAACCAATTATGCAACAACCAATCAATTTCAACTTTATCACTATGTGCATGCTTGTGATAATTGAACAACTTAATAATAATTTAAATCTATACTACCAAGATTAATGTGTTTACAGTATATGACTAACCAAGTTAATATTAATTAAAGTTTGCAGTTTATGATACTTACAGGACAAAGTCGTTAGTGTCACGTTCGTATCTACGTTCGAACGAGACTGTCCAGTGTGTGTGCGTTCGTGTTGCGTTTGATAACGCGTTCGAACGAAGTGTTTCCAGAGAGTTCACGTTCGAGTAGCGTTTGATAACGCGTTCGAACGGTATGATTCCAGAGAGTTCACGTTCGTATAGCGTTCGTGAACGCGTTCGAACGGAATGATTCCAGAGAGTTCACGTTTGAGTTGCGTTTAGGACACGTTCGAACGTTCTAAGGCAGAAGGCTTGCGTTCGAGTTGCGTTTGAAGACGCGTTCGAACGTTCTTACGAAAATTGAAATTTTTAGCCTTCGCGTGCGTCGGGCGTTCGAACGCCCTACGGGTTTTTCATGCACAGTTCGTATTTTCCAGAAAATATTCAAACCCTAACATGCAAATTACTATCTAATAACACGATACAATAATTTCTTAAGATTGTGGTAAGATTATTGTCATTAAACGGTAATATAAACATGCAAATCAAACAGATCAAACTACCAAAAGTAGATCTAGATGCAAAACCCTAAAACCAGAAAACTTGAAGACAAACCAGAAAATGGAGATTACAGAATTGTCCAAGTCGAGATGATCTCTGTCCTTAAGAACTCATTGGCCCGTCACAGGTGCTCTACGGTTTCGTATTGCCAACGTTCTCCCAGGATTACTTGGATGCTACTTGTACAAGGAGCACTCCTTAACAAGTTTATGAACTAGGAAGATGGTGGATCTTTCTCAAAACCAAAAAACAAAATGTCTGGAGAATTTGGATATTTATATGTCTTGTCTTTTTTTTTTTATTAAAAATCTCAACCTAGATTTGGAGTAAGGACCCCTTATAAATGAGTGGAAGGGTGCCATAGGGCACCCCTTGGGGTGGGTTTGCAACCCTCCATGGATTGTAACCACTCAAGCACCCCTTAGCCATCCAAAAAGACATATATACCCTTGTGAAATAATTGAAGAATTTTCAACATATGGTCGGTTGGAATTAATTATAAATTTGACTTAATCAGGATATCACCTATATGGTCGGTTGGTAGTTATCATGGAAAGTTAATATATTATAATAAGGGAGATATCTAAAATAGAAGTAATAAAAGTGGATTCTCTAACCCCAGCATTTTCTTTATTGTTTTATTTACCTTTTTAATTTCCAGCTTTTACTTTATGTCTTTTACTTTATTTAAGCTTTTACTAGTCCTATATATGTGTTGTAACTATGGATGACAATTTTACCCGCAAACCCGCAAAAACCCGCCCGCAATGGGTAGGATTTGGTAAATATATTAGCGGGTTTGGTGCGGGTGTGGTAATTTAAAGCAGAACCCGCTGCAAATGCGGTACAAGTTTGGTATTTAAGTAAAATATGCGGATACCTGCTGCGGGTATCCTCATAAGTCATTTTTTTTAATTAATATTTTTAGGAAATAGATATTGGAGAAGACATGAAATACGTGGATTGATTTCGTATCCACTTGATTGATTTCATCCATATCCACTTGATTGATTTCGTAAGCTCATCTGTGATCAGCTTATACGTCCATAGCCACTTGATTGATTTCGTATACGTGGAGAAGACATGAAATGAAACTACTGCTGTTTTTGGCACCAAGAAATTAAAAATAACAATGAAAGAAAGATAAATATGAGATAAATAATTTGTGGAAGAAGAAGGGTATTGGTGTCAAAATAATGTTTTAATGGTCAAGAATGGCAGAATGTGGGGTCAATTTTGATAGTTACAAAAGTTATTAGGTCATTTTTTTAAAAAAAAAAATTCCCATGATTAATTGATTTTGTGAATAAGCGGCTATCGTTAGAAGGCAAAAGAACTCTCAAAATAATATTTGGAAATAGATATAGCATTAAATATGTACGGTATATATAAACATTGCATGTTGTACATGTCAAATGAAAAACAAATGCTAGCAATTAAAAATAAATTGTTTAATTATATTATTAAGAATATAAGAGAATTCAATATTTTAAAAATCCGCAAAAAATACGTTGAGTACCAATGCGGGTTTGGTAATTTGTTCACATATGCGGGTGCATGTTTAGTAATGAAAATTAAAACCCGCAGCGGGTATGGTACGAGTTTGGTAATTTGTTCACATATACGGGTGTGGATTTGGTAATGGAAAACCCGCACCATACCCTACCATCTGCCATCCCTAGTTGTAACTAAACCTGTTATGTGGGGTTGTGATGAATTCCAATATCACCGGTTTATAAGAGGTTATTTTACGGTTTGGGTAATATAAAGGTTTATTTATTGAGTCTTAAGCTTAATGCTTCTTGTTAACTGTTCATTAATAAGATTGATTTGGTAAACTTAAAATGAACTTGGAAAAGAGATTTTAGGTTTTAGCCTTAGACTCAATAGCCAACGATCTCCCTTAAGGATAAATAACCCTTAATAGATTTCCTTACAGGATATGAATATATATGTCGGGCGGGGGTAACCATATAACTTGGTTGGCATAGGAATATGATTAATTGGGTTATACTGGGTAATTGCATCTGACCATCGGAAGAGGCTTTTGCATAAATTTGTGTTCCAGGTTAATAAACCAATATATTGCACAAACGTGAGATAATCACTTCATCTTTAAAAGGTATTGGAAGAATTCACAACCTTAGATAGTTTTATAATATTGATTTTACCTTTAATTCACTTTCGCGCTATTTTATTTACTTGTATTAGTTAAAAGTCACCATCCAATCAAACAACCAATCTATTAGATACTCGTAAACATTTGGCTTCATAAATTAATAGCTAAGGTATTAAGTCCTCGTGGGATCGATACATTTTATACTACTTGAACGATACGTGCGCTTGCGTTATACGTGTGTGATCACGCTGGTCAAGTTTTTGGCGCCGTTTCTGGGGACTTATTTATCTTTCACTATTAATTTTGAGGTTAGATACCTTTACTTGTGTCTAATTTCTTTTTATTTATTATTTCAGTTTTCTTGTGTTTCAGGTTCTCAGACACTACATAAGAAGAACCAGAAGCTTTGAAATCCGTCCACTTGACTCAAAAATTAAAAGAACCATCAGACAGTTGAGAAGGGAAATGCGAGAAGGCCAAGAAGCACCGATCAACATGGAACCTGAACCTTTGGAGGTTGCACCACCAATTCCCATTCGAGACAGAACTATTCCGGTGGTTGACGGCTTCATTTCATGTATTGTACTTCCTCCCTTACCAGCAAATACGTGTGACATCAAAACATGTATCCAGATGATAAGCAGTCATTTCAGTTTGGGGGAAATGCAATTGAAGATCCTAATGCCCACATCAGCAACTTCATAGAAGTTTGCGGCACATTCAATTACAAACGAGCGGCTGAAGAAGCAATGAGACTGTGGGTTTTTCCATATTCCTTGAAAGACAGAGCTAATGTTTGGCTACATTCACTACCAGCAGGTTCCATCACAACTTGGAACACTCTAGCCACCAAATTCCTTGCAAAATACTTTCCACCAACTAGAACTGCAAAGCCGAGGAATGACATTACATCATTTGTACAACATGACTCAGAATCCCTCTGCGAAGCTTGGGAAAGATACAAGGATTTGCTCCGGAAATGTCCTCACCATGGGATTGCAAAGTGGCTACAAGTCCAAACCTTATATAATGGACTTTCCGGACTGATGAGAACCACAATTGATGCTGCGGCTAGAGGAGTTTTAATGGAAAAATGAGAAGATTAGGCTTGGGACTTGATTGAAGAAATGGCCAATAATAATTCTTTGTGGCCAACAGAAAGGAGCATGATCCAACGAATCGCAGGAATTTATGAAGTTGGAGCTAACAAAGCATTGAATGCCAAGCTGGATCAGATATGCAAATTCATGGAAACTCTCAGCATGCAAGGTAATGCTGGATCCACAAGTTCACCATATGGAAGAGCACCAGAACCAAACCAACATGATGAGACAGTGAATTATGTCAACAATTTCAACAGACATGGGAACAATTCATATTCCAACACCTATAACCCAGGGTGGAGAAATCATCCCAATTTCGTATGGAGCAACAATTCAGGGCAAAAGAACAATCCACCACCTGGATTCCAACAACAAAATAAAGGCCAGGAGTATGAGAAAGAACCAGATATAAAAGAATGGATTGCAGAGATGTTCAAAAAGCAACAAGCAACATACGATGCTATGTTTCAAAGCCAATCAGCTTCTATAAAGGCACTGGAAAACCAAATTGGACAACTGGCCAATGCTCAGAGTTACAGACCGCCAGGTAATCTTCCTAGCAACACAGAACCAAATCAAATGAACCGAGGGAATGAGTAATGTCAACCCATTACTTTGAAAAGCGGTTCTGAAATAAAAAAAGATGTTGGAATCAAGGCATCCACTGAGGAAGTTCCAAAAGAAACAGAGCCACAGATGGAGGAAAAAGAAGCAAAGAAAAATGATCAAGAAAGATTCACTCCAGCTCTACCTTTTCCACAGCGTCTCCAGAAAAATAAACTGGACAAGCAGTTTGCTCGATTCTTGGAGGTCATCAAAACGCTGTATATCAACATTCCATTTGCAGAAACGTTGGAACAAATGCCCAGCTATGTCAAATTCATGAAAGATATTTTTATAGGAAACTATTTTCCTTAGCGCGACGGAAGTTGCTTGTGGTGGCACCGGTCCGGTATGGATCTTCAAAATTTTCTTTACCTTCTCCCTTTGTTGTAGTAGCCAAGATCAATCATTTGGTGTCCAACACTTGGATCAACCACTCGATCTTCCGAACTATAACTCGAAACCAACAAACCAAAGTGTGGGCTTCACTCACAAAGATTAAACCTCTAAACTATTTAGAGATTTAGGATGTCACAATGGTGTTTGGCTCTTTGGAATTTCAAATACTCTCACAACACTTGTGAATATTTGAAGTTATTCTCTCTTTTCTTTCAAATCTTTCTCACAACAATTGTGTGAATGAATGCAAAGTGTTAACCCTAGGAAGTGAGAGAAATGGTAGAGATTATATTCTCTTACACAAGCCAACTAACCTTGTCATTAAGCATCTAATGCTTTCTTGCAATGGCCAACACAAAAATGTGAATGCCATACCAAAACATAAGAAATGTTAAGCTAAAGACAATGGCTTTGTCATTAAGCATTCAATGTTTTCTTTCAATGGCAAACACATAAATGTGGATTCCATACCAAAGCATAAAATGCATTAGCTAATGACAAAACTATTAGGTGTATCCAAGCTACCTAATAGACATAATTGCTTGGATGACATGGTAAGCCATATGGCTTTGTCTCCAATGGTAAATACAAATCAATATATTAATAATGATTTATTTACCTTCAATTATATTGTAGTAATTATCTCATAATTATTACTAATTTGATTATCTCATAATCAAGACTTGATTATCTTATAATCAAAGAATTCTAGAAAACATTAAGTTAAACAATTCCGAGCTCTAATAATTCCGAAATATTAATTAACGCTTTAATCAAATATTACGAATTATTAACTCCGCGTTATTCCACTAAAAGCTCGAAGTTAAACTCCTGTTACCGTAGATGGATTAAATAAAACCGAACAACTTCGGTGTCCATCGATATAGTCATTACATATGGATATAGCCCTTCACGAATATCTCATAAATAGAGCCGGGTCATAAGTCCGTTAAACCCCTCTAAATATTTTGTCTCTTAAGCACCATTGATTCTATAATGAACAATTAATTCATAACATTTATGAATATAAAACTTTCTATTCGCAATAGAAAAGTTGAGCGCTCAAATTGTTCAAGTCCCGAATCAACTCTTAAAAGAGATATTCATCTGCTTCTCGTAAGAAGGAGTGAATTCCATATCTATGTAAAATGTTCCCAGCTACATACCAAACCATATCCCCAAAATACGTAGTTATTGGCCGGGAATACAACACCAGCCTCACCATAGTAAATCAAAGGACATAGCCTGTCATGCAGGAGTTCGTAGTACACTCAGGATTAAGATCGAATCCATATATGACCATCTATTAGATAAAATGAATTTCTTTGGTTAACGGATATTAAAAGAAATTTGTATTTATCTGAGTTCAGTCCTATATGATCTCATCACACAAGGTGCCTCCATTCCCATGTCAATACATGAACGATCCCGGATCAAGGTCGTCATACAATTATAGAATGAACCGCAGCTATAGATAAACCACAAACAAAGTATCATCTTTTTTTGCTCTCTATGGACTATTTGGATTACTAACTTCAGACTTAAATCCTCTTGTGTATCAAACATACACTAAGTCTGAAGGTACAATAGTAATCAAGGTAATTAAGACAATTAGACAATATGCGATATAAATCAAACAACTTTGATAAAATGAATAATGCATTTATTATTATTACAATAATCAATTCCATTTACAATACATGAAGCTCTAGGACATAAATCCTAACAATCTCCTACTTGGACTAGAGCAAATGAGACATGTCATGTAACCCTAAACCCTTTAGGTGACCTTCAAACACTTTAGCCGATAAGGTCTTTGTAAACGGATCAGCTAGGTTGTCTGCGGATGGAATCTGTGTGACAGTGACATCTCCTCTCTGCACTATCTCCCCGATGAGGTGATATTTCCTCTCAATATGTTGGGTTTCTAGGTTAGTCCCAAGATCATTAAGCATAGAAATCATGTGTGAATACAACAAATAAGTATGGCGAAATCATACTTACATTGATCGGATTTTGATACGATGAACACAAAATCTTATTGCTCCTCCATGGAAGCTCTCGGCCAACCCCAAAAATTGTGCTCCAAGTTTTCGGTCATGCCCTCCATTGATGCTCCAAGCTCCAAGCTTTGCAAATGGTGATTCAATGCTCAATGGTTTGTTTCCCTATCACCTTGGATGACTCTTCATGTGCTAGCATTGGAAAAATTTACCACAAATTTTCCCATCCATTGCCAAGAAATAAGAAAGAAAATGGCCATTGGCTGAAACTAGAGAGGAGAAGAGAGAGAGAGAGAGATGTCAAGTGTTGGTTGTTTGATTTCTAAAATCAATTAAAATGATATACCAAAATTTTGTAAATGCCTTTCAAAAAGTCAACAAAATTTGGAGCCAAAATGGCAATAAATGCCTTCCAACAACTCACATCACTCATGAATAGTGACTGGTTGTCAATCACTCAAAGTGACAGGACATCCATCATTTGATTGACAAGTGATGTGACGCGTGATGTGACTTGTGGGCCACACTTGAATTCAAAATGTGAGTGAGCCCGCAAACACTCATGGGCTCGAGTTCGCTAATTAACAAATTTTCCGTTGCGACGTAATTAAATCAAATTCAATTAAATAATTTTGCCTAGCAAAATTACTATTCACGTCGCTAGCGAATTAATTCTAAATTAACTCGTTCGCCCGAATTAAAATATAATTTTAATACCGCGTCGAAATCTAATTTCGTATAATATATCGAACATATTATTTTATCGATTAATTCCAAATTA
Source organism: Zanthoxylum bungeanum (assembly GCA_019454045.1). Taxonomy (NCBI): domain Eukaryota; kingdom Viridiplantae; phylum Streptophyta; class Magnoliopsida; order Sapindales; family Rutaceae; genus Zanthoxylum; species Zanthoxylum bungeanum. Next base: position 64,677 of record SKCR01008591.1, read on the forward strand.
ATCGTTATCTCTCTTTAAATAATATTTTATCCCAGATAAAATATCTCCGTAATTAATCCTAGATTAATTTTCTCTCTCATTTAATTAATCCCAAATTAATTATGTGCGAGTCATACGTCATCGGTGAATCTTCGGGAAGCGACCCATGAGATCCCCGGATATGTTGGCAGTAAATCCGGTTGTCGGACTATCCGAACACGTACGTACCTAGTACTACGCTTTTACCGATTTACAAGACATGGTTAGCTTCTAGCAAAGCACCATGCCTACCCAATTCTCCAGAAATATTCTTAAAGGAATATATAATCTTTATCAGGCGTAGTATACGTAGTATTGCGTATTACGATCCAGCATCGAATGTCACGTGCAAGGCCTGAGGCTGGAATTATGTCTGCCCCGTACAAAGCACATATCTGATCTTTGGTAACTAGTCTCTATAATCGGATAAACATGACCTATTCATAATATCCCGATAGCTACAGCATATAAGAGCATCAGTTCCGTATCTTACGTGATCATCATCTCCACTATGACTGGAGTGATACTTCCATTTTGACATCACACCCAATACACTACGATTCTCAATATACCCAGAAGAGGCGTACACATAACCTGTTAAAGCCCTGGACGACCAAATCCAAAGTATATTGATTGTCACAAGTATTAGCGGTGCAAGTCTCAAGTTAAGACCAAATACACCTACCCTGATTCAGAATTCCATAGACACATAGTCATACTACCAATGGAATTCCGAAGGTTCTATCCAGAAAGATGTTGTTTCCGTACCATCGGTAAACACAACCTCCTATTACACTTGCATGAGTATCCTATACCCAAATATATGAGAACTATGTTGTTATGCTCCCACAACGCGCACAAGTGTAATACTAGTCTATTCCGCATTATCGATGTCCAATCTCGATAATACTACGACTAGGGATATTTAATGATTAAACTTTCACGGATTGATATTGTCTCATATCATCTCAATCCGGAACTAATCATAAGGATCTTTTATCATTTATATATATTGGTAATCTAATTACAAATGATAAAAGAGCAATTTCCTTTGTCACATAGTTAATTTGTACAACAACACCATGATCTGTACAAATAGTGATGCTATGGGTCATAATTGTCCAACACAATATGCTTACCCCTATTGTGGCTTCTTGTTTCTTTGGAGTTCGCCACTGCACCACTATTATCGCAATAAAGTGTGAGTGGTTTATCCATATCTGGAAAAACTTCTAGATCTGCCAAGAACTTACGGAGCCTGACTGCTTCCTTAGCCGCTTCACAAGCTGCTACATATTCAGCCTCCATGGTGAAGTCAGCAATACAAGATTTCTTTATGCTCCTCCATACTATAGCTCCACCACCTAGGTTGAACACTGATCCAGATATTGATTTCCTAGAATCGACATCCGTCTGAAAATCAGAGTCAGTATATCCGCTCAGAATCATATCCTGACTTGTATATACAAGCATATAATTTCTCGTTCTCCGAAGATACTTGAGAATATGTTTCACCGCTACCCAATGATCTAATCCTGAGTTGGATTGAAACCTACTAACTACTCCCACTACAAAACAGATGTCTGGTCTCGTGCATAACATAGCATACATAAGACTTCCAACTTCTGAAGCATATGGTATATGTCTCATCTCCTCAACTATTTGAGGTGTCTTAGGAGACTATTCCTTAGACAAATGAATTTCATGCCTGAAAGGTAAATTACCTTTCTTGGAATTCTACATACCAAATCGCATAAGAATCTTGTCGATATAGGTTTCTTGAGATATTGCTAACAGTCATTTCTT
>SKCR01008592.1:0-52988 GCA_019454045.1 Zanthoxylum bungeanum
TCAGAACTTTGGATGATTTGCAAGAGTAATTTTTGAAAAAAAAAATTCATCACATGATAAACTTCTTTAAGAGGAGAATCATAACTTTGACACAAGAGTCGGAGGGAACACTTTATCAATGTTGGGAGAGATTTAAAGAGATGTTATTCACATCACGAGTTTGAAACATGGAGACTGTTTCCTACTTCTATGAGGGTTTAACACCCTAAAGTATACAAGTAGTGGAAATGATGTGTAATAGTGAGTTTAGGGACAAAAGTCCCGAAGATGCACTAAATTACCTAGAACACATAGTATAGAATGCACAACATTGGGACACAGTTGGCACTTATGAGTCGTCTGTAAAGCCACATGCATCTGGTATAGGCATGTTTAACCTTAGGGAATGCCATGACCTTTATACTAAATATGCATCTTTAGCTAAAAAAGTTGAGGCGTTAGAAATAAGGAATGGTGATCATGTCAAATCAATTCAATAGGTCACATGTCATTTATGTAATTCAAATGAACATGTCACACAAGTTTGCCCAACCTTGCTAGCCCTTCAAGAATGTCTCTATGGCCATATCAGTTCCATAAACACCTTCAAAAGACCAAATCCAAACCCATACTCCCAAACCTACAATTCTAGTTGGAGAAACCATCCAAACTTCAATCGGAGGATTGATAACCAAGCATAACCATCGCAACAACCTCCACAGGTACACCCGAATTTCCAAAATTTCCAGAATTACGCACCATATGTCTAATCGCCTAGGAAAATCATTGAGAATACTTTGCATGTATTTATTGAGAAATAGTAAGTCATCAATAACAAAAATGTGCAAACATTGATTTATCTGAAAGATATTTTTTCCAAAATCATATAAACATTGACCATTAATGAGAAAGGAAAGTTTCTTGCACAACCACAGCCAAATCCCAATGGTCATTAAAACCTTCACGAGGGTAGTTCTGGTAATCAACACATAGACCAAGTCAAATATGTCATTACTTTTCGCAGTGGTAAGGCCATCCACATCATATTCTTGAACCTCGTGAAGTTGAAAATAAATCAGATTCAGAGGGTAAGGAATGAGTTGATGAACCATTACCTATCGTTGATGATAATAAATTTTCTCATGCACCTTCATTTCCTCAAATATTAAAAATAAAGAAATTGAATCATTCCTCAGAATATATGAAATATTCAAACTGGTGAAGGTCAATATTCATTTTTTAGATATCATCAAACAAAAACCATCTTATGTCAAATTTTTGAAAGACTTGTGCACTGTTAAAAGAAAATATCAGGTAAAAAAGTAAGTTTTTCTAGCTGAACATGTAAATTTCATTCTCTCAACAGATAATGCATTGAAATATAAAGACTCTGGTTGTCCAACTATTTAATGTATCATTGAAAATCACAAAATTGAACATGCATTGCTTGATCTTGGAGTTAATGTCAATCTGCTTCCATTTTCGGTTTACCGATAACTTAATATTGGCGAGTTAAAACCAACTTCAACTACTCTTTTACTTGCTGATAGATCAGTTAAGGGACCGAAAGGAATTATGGAAAACGTGTTATTACAAGTCGATAAATTCATATATCTTGTGGATTTTATTTTCTTAGAAACACAACTTATAGTAGACAGTTACAAGCCAATTCATGTAATACTTGGTCATCCATTTTTAGCAGCAGCTAATGATTTAATTAATTGCAGAAATGGAATCATGAATTTTTCTTTTGGCAATATGACATTGGAGCTTAATATTTTTAACATGTGCGAACAATCATACGATGAAGACAGTGAAAACGAGAGCATGGAATTAATTGAACTAATTTTAGAAGAACATATTCAGGGGAATTTATCTGACCCTACGAAATTTATACAGTTAATTTTCTTGAATTAGGTACACAATTAGATTCAGATATTTTTAATGATTTTTCTTTACTTGATTCTATATGGGTACTGGAAGACGATAGAGAAAGACAAAATTTTGAGGAACTATGAACATTGGAAGAAGAAAAACATGAGGAAACACTCAAATTGGAATTAAAGACTTTGCCAGATGGATTGAAGTATGCATTTCTTGGAGATAAATAAATTTACTTGCGGTAATTTCTTATTCCCTTATAATCAATCAAGAAGGTAGGTTGTTAAATGTGTTGGAAGAACGTAAACATGGAATTAGATGGACTTTAAAGGATATAAAAGACATTAATATTTTAAAATGCACACGCATAATACATTTAAAATATAATGTTAGAACACGTCGACCACCCAAAAAAATATTAAACATTTACAAGAAGAAATGATTAAAACACGAGTCCCTAAATTTTTTGATTCATTCATCTCTTACATACCTGGTTTGGAGAAAAGCACATATGCTAATAAACAGAGAGCTAAACAATTAGGTGTTTATTATAAATGCACATGTTGGACGTGTGACACTCGTTGTCGTTTTTTAGGAATGATGTCTAATAATCACGAAGAAAAAATTCAATACATTATAGATGGCTTGAGTAAGGAGTCATTAGATAATATATCATTGACTTTTGAGACGCATCCTTATGGATTTGATAGACTGATTCACAATTTACATATATAATTTCAAAAAGAAAGATAACAATACAGTCTTAAAAATCTGACTTTAAAAGACATTGTTTGTCAATTTATAAGAAAATTGGATGGGAAGCATATCCACGACCCATATAGTATGCTCAAGCTGTTACTGGACGTAAAATCAGAGGAAGATGTGAGCTACAATCACAACTACCAGTAAATATTATTTTAATTTATTGTTTTGATTTCCTTTACTTTAAATTATTATTTTGAATTACTTAAATTTGCTGTTTTGATTTATTTTACTTTAATTTTACCGACAGTATCTAAACTTTTTGACTTTCACAATCTATTTTATTGTTCATCTGACAATTATCATTTTGCAGGTACTAGTGCTTTTATTACTCACAATTTTCAGGATCCATAAATACAACTCGTCATTTCTCTCTCGACACATCCAGATAAGAGAGAGCGTAAAAATGGAGAAAACTTCAAGACGATGAGTCACTAATATCTGTGGATTTTGTGGAATTAGCTCTGGAACTAAATCAGAATTTGTTGAGGCTGCAAAAGAATTGGGTAGAGTTATGGCGAAAAGAAACATGTACTTAGTATGGCGGTGGCAATCTTGGATTGATGGGATGTGTTTCAAAGGCAGTGTAAGAATGTGGCAGTCAAGTTTTGGGGATCATTCCAAAAACTCTGGTAGACGAAAATCTCATCGGAAAATCAAATGGGAAGAATACATTGTCTCAGGTATGTCTGAAAGACTTACTAAAATGATTAACCATGCTGACGTTTTTATTGCTTTACCAGGTGGGCTAAACTCGTTGGAATAAATATTCACAGTTGTGTCATGGACGAACTTGAACTATCACCGAAAACCCATTGGATTACTCAATGTTGATCATTTTTTTATTTTCTTTTCGTATTTATTGAGGATGCTAAAAGACTTTGGTTCATTTCGAAACCGGTAAAGAATATCGTCCTAATTGCAAGAAAAACTGATGAATTAATTGACAAACTCTTAGCTTATGAACCAAAAATCGACCTCATTCTTTTCAAGTTGAACAGGTCTGATAACGATCATGGCAAAAAACGTAGAGTGAACTTGAATCTTAATCTATAATTTTTTTTCCTTTTAAATAGTCGTAGGCGATTAACTTAAATCATATAGGCGTTATGCCATATGACCTAGCCTCATATGTCATAGTTCAATATTATTAACTACAGGTAAACTACGTTTATTAACACAATATGCTTGTGATTGAGTCAAAATGTTTATGTTGGCAATATATTGATAAAATTCTTTAAGAAATAAGACGTGATTTTTTTAGACAAATTGTGATTTTTGGCATTTGGGGTTTCTTTGGAAATTATGACTGGTTCTTTTATTTTCTAATTTTAGTAGGCGATTAACTTAAATGATTATTTTATTTTCCAACATACTTTAATTGATACATCAACAATTAAAAACATGTATTTTTTGAACCTTCAGTATTATTTAAAAAAATAAAATGAAGAGTTGCAATGTATGGAAACTCCAAATTTGATGGAGAGAGTTTCAATTTTAGAAATTGGTTTACCTTTAATAATAATAATAATAATAATAATGGATGTACCTTATTGTGATTTGTTCATATAAGAATATTGATTTTACTTTTAAACAGTTGATTCCTAATCGTGACTTTATTGCGATTTTGTGAAAATAATGGATGCACTTTAATTTTCTTTCTTGTTTTGGTCATATAAACCGATACACTTTATTGCGTAAGATCACAGCTTTTTCTTTCATACATGCACTGATTGATTAAAAAAAATTATATTAAGGAGTTGCATATATGATGAGCGGGAAAAATTAAGTACTATAACATCAAATCTATATTAACTCATTGTTTTATGATTATTCTATAATTGTCTAATTAATTTAAGTAAATCATATAATGAATATTTTCTTATCAAAATTATAAACTTGGTTATTATAGATTTAAGTTAATTAAAGCATTTTCAATTATTACATATTAACACAATAATTTATATGTGATAAAGTTGATAGCATCGTATTATTTATATTTTGATTGCATATTATACCTTATACAATTGTTATACTTAAACTTGAGGATTAAAAGTGTAACACTAAGAATGGATGTCTAAAATTTTCTATTGAAAAAGTGATTAAGGAAATTCTGTCACCAAGACGATAAGAGTTTAAGTGGGCAGGGACTTAAGTGGTTATACCGGACCCCCTCGTCCTATGCGAATTTTCCTTTATTCACTTATCATAAGAAATTTTAGTCACAAATTCGAGAACTTGTATTATTTGGTGTAATTTTTTTATTACTACCCAAAATAATAACAGGTGTTTTCTTAGTGTAACACTTAAACGAGATCATACAGTTGATCTTAGTGTGATTTATCTTTTGTAGCCTCATTGGTAATTGTTAAATTTTTCAGTTATATATGGCCAGTGGAAAAATCACAGTACCGGTCGCTCATGGAGAGAAACCAGATAAGTTTGGTGGAGCAAATTTCAAACAGTGGCAGAACAAAATGTTGTTCTACCTGACAACACTGCAGTTGGCTAAGTATCTCAAAGATCCTCTGGTTCATGTGGAAGGAGAAACTGAAACAGCCAAACAACTGCGATATGAGACATGATCGTCAGACGACTTCTTGTGCAAGAGCTACCTATTGGGAGGGCTTGACAATACCCTATACAATGTATATCAAGGCATGACTTCTGCAAATATTCTCTGGGAATCTCTCGAGAAGAAGTACAAAACAGAGGATGCAGGACAAAAAAAGTTTATTGTGGGTAGGTTACTAGACTATAAAATGATAGATTCAAGAACGGTAATGTCTCAGGTGGGTGGACTACAGTTTATCATTCATGAAATATTGGATGAGGGAATGAAACTCTGCGAGATGTTTCAAGTAGCCACAATCATTGAAAAGCTGCATCCATCATGGAATGACTTCAGGAGCTATCTGAAACACAAAAAGAAGCAGATGAGTCTTGAAGACCTTGGAGTTCGATTGAGGATCGAAGAGAACAACAAGAAGTCCGAGAAGGCTAGCTACAAGACTATGGAGTCTAAGGCTAACATTGTTGAGAGTGGAAAAGGTAGCAAAGAGAAAAAGAATAGTGGAGCTGATTCTTCTAAAGCAAACAAGAAGTTCAAAGGGAAGTGCTACACCTGTGGGAAAAGCGGTCACATGACAAATGACTGCAGAAATAAGAAGTCTCAGGATAAGGGCAAGAAAAAGAAAAATGAGGCACATGTCACTGAGGATGAGCAGCTAACTGATGAGATCTTAGAAATGAACCTCTCAGCAGTTGTGACAGAAGCCAACTTGGTTGGGAATCCGAGAGAATGATGGATAGACACTGGGGCTACTCGCCATATCTGTGCAGATAATAAGATGTTTTCCTCATACCAGAAGGTCGATGGTGGCAATCATCTGACTATGGGAAACTCTTCGACCTCCAAAGTGGTCGGACAAGGCACAATAGTTCTGAAGATGACATCTGGGAAAGATCTTATATTGAAGAATATTTTACATGTTCTTGATATTCGAAAGAACTTGATTTCGGGTTCACTCCTTAGCAAGAATGGTTTCAAGCTTGTATTTGTTTCCGATAAGTTTGTATTGACCAAGAATGATTTCTATGTAGGAAAATGATACCTCACTAAGGGCATACAATGTTAATAATAAAGTTACATCTTCCGCTTATATTATTGAGTCACAAAATGTATGGCATAGGAGGTTATGACATGTTAATTATGATACAATGCGTAAATTAATTAACATGGACCTTATACCTAAATTTGTAATTGATAACCAACATAAATATGAGGCATATATTGAAGCAAAAATGCAAATAGCGTCATTTCATTCCATAGAACGAAGTTTTGAACCCTTGGAACTTGTACACTCTGATGTGTGTGATATGAATATTGTGCAAACAAGAGGTGATAAAAAGTATTTCGTCACTTTTATCAATGATAGCACAAGATTCTATTATGTGTATTTGCTGAAGAGCAAAGATGAAGCTATTAAGAGCTTTATACACTATAAGAACAAAGTTGAAAATCAACTTGGCAGGAAAATCAAAAGAATCAGAAGTGATAGAAGATGTGAATATATGTCACCACTTGGTGAATATTATTCCAATCATGGAATTATTCACGAAACTACTGCTCCTTATTCGTCTCAACAAAATGAGATTGTTGAACGCAAAAATCGAACATTGAAGTAAATGATGAATGACATGTTTACAAGCTCTGGTTTACCCCAAAACTTGTGGGGGGGAGCCTTGCTCTCCGCCAACTACGTTCTAAACAAGCTACCTCACAGAAGATTGGACAAGACACCATATGAATTGTGAAAATAACACGTACCTTTCTACAAATATTTGAAAGTGTAGGGCTGTCTCGCCAAAGTAATGGTTCATAAACCTAATAAGGTTAGAATATGACCCAATATTATTGATTGTATATTCATTGGATATGCTCACAACAGTAGTGCGTATCGATTCTTGGTACATAAGTCTGAAATTCCAGACATCAATCCAAATATGATAATTGAGTCAAGGAATGCGACATTCTTTGAAGAGACATTTCCTTGTAAAGAAAGACAAAGAACAGAGTCTCTCAAAAGAATTATTGATACTGTTAAAGGCAGTGATCAAGTCGACCAAGAATCGGATCAACATAAAAATATTGAGAAAATTGAACCTAGACATAGCAAAAGAGCTGGAACATCTAAGTCATTTGGACCCGATTTTCTGACATACCTGATAGAAAATGAGCCTCAAATCTATAAAGAAGCAATGTCTTCATCGGAGGCACCTTTGTGGAAAGACGCTATTAATAGTGAGATTGATTTCATCCTACAAAATCATACTTGGTTTTTGGTTAATCTTCCTCCAGGTTGTAAGCCACTGGGCTACAAATGGATATTCAAACGGAAGATGAAACCGGATGGATCAATAGATAAGTACAAGGCAATACTTGTCATAAAAAATTATAGACAAAAAAAAAGTCTTGATTACTTTGATACCTATTTACCAGTGACTCGAATCACGTCAATAAGAATGTTCATAGCCATAGCAACTATATTTGGTCTTGAAATACATCAAATGGATGTAAAGACGACATTCCTAAATGGTTAACTGGATGAAGAGATTTATATGGAATAACCAGAAGGTTTCAATGTTCCTGGATAAGAACAGGAGGTGTGCAAACTTGTAAAATCCTTATACGGATTAAAACAAACACCTAAACAATGGCATGAAAAGTTCGACAAAGAGATCTTGTCAAGTGGGTTCAAAATCAATGAGTGTGATAAGTGTGTATACACGAAATCAACTCAAAAAGGATATGTCATTGTGTGTCTCTACGTAGACGGTATGCTGATAATTGGTAGTAATCATAAGATGATTCAATCTACCAAGAAAGTATTGACCATCAAATTTGATATGAAAGATTTAAGAGTAGCTATGTGATCTTAGGAATTAAGATTTCCAGAACATCATAGAGGTATATATTATCTCGGACTCACCATGTTGAGAAGATACTTGAGAAATATAATAAATGAGATCTAAATGTGGCTAAAACTCATGTAGACTTAACTCTTCATTTATCAAATAACGCAAATAAAATATTCGAGAATCATCGGAAGTCTGATGTATCTTACAAATTGCACATGACCTGATATCACTCAAGTTGTAAATATGTTTAGCAGATATACGAGCAATACATGACATAACCACTGGAAAGCCATAGTAAAAGTTTTGAGGTATCTGAGAGAAACTTCAAAATATGATCTGCATTATATGAGATATCCTGCTATTTTAGAGAGATACATTGATGCTAACTAGATATCTGATACAGTGGATTCCAAATCTACAAGTGGATTTATTTTCACACTTGGTGGTGCAGCCATGTCATGAAAATTCTCGAGGCAAACATGTATTGTTTGGTCTACTATGGAATTAGAATTCATAACAATAGACAAAACAACGGAAGAATCGGAATGGCTTCGAAATTTCCTAGAAGATATTCCAAATTGGCCCAAACCAGTGTCATCAATAAACATATATTGTGATAGTCAATCGACTATTAGGAGAGCCCAAAATACAATGTATAATGGTAAGTCCCGACACATACGTCGCAAACATAATAATATACGACAATTGCTCTCAAGTGGCATAATTTCGATAGATTATGTCAAATCAAAGGAAAACTCAGCGGATCCACTTACTAAAAGTTTACCTAGAGAGCAAGTTGAGAAGTCATCGAGGGGAATGGGCTTGAAGTCTGTAAATTAAGAATTGTCACTGTGGAAACCCAACATAGCTGACTGGAGATCCCAAGATATAGGTTCAAAAGGGACAATTGAAACTTTGTGCATTTCAAAACAAGCACTGTAGAGTTCTATACTCTATGCCATTCCTGTAATGACGCAGAGTGTTGTCTGTCAATGTTAGGATAAGTTAAAACTTGTAATGATCACTATATTATGAGAATAGTCTTAAAAGGGGTAAAGACATATTACATCTTTATAGTATATCACATATTTCAAGTAAGAAGTGAGGCTGCTTCCATGAGAATTTTTAAAGGTTGAATTCTCTAAAGTACTTGATGAATCCAGGACTGATGTTTATGGCAGAACTAAACATAACGGTAAAACGGGAAATGGTCGAAGTAAAGTTGTGTGTTGGCAATTGTTTTGGTTTACATCAACGGCGGAACAGTTCAAGACTATGGATCACTGGTTTGCCAAGTAAATCTGATTGTCATTCAATATGAATGGTTCAAGGCGAAAGCTACCTATTTCGATGCAACTTTATTTCACGGAAACTCTCTCAAGTGTCTGTATTGATATTTAGAAAATTGTGGGGGAATTATAGAAAATTTCCTAAATATGAAAATGTGTATATATATATATATATATATATGAATGAATAGACATGATTCTTTATAAGGAAAGGACATGACCCTTAGGGTTGAAATGCTTCCTTGGAGGGTCATGACTCCTAAATGGGTGTACACTTTGACATAAGGGTACCGTTAAAAGGCAACCCTCCATGTCTATAAATAAAGGCATATGATTCTCGTTTTAGACTCTCAGTTTTTTTTCCTATACATTCTCTTAGAAAGTCTAAGGTTCTTCTATATTTCCATTGATTGTATGTTTATTTTTTATTAATTTGCTTGAATTATGCATGAATTACAACATATTCGCCCAACAACTAAAAAAATAAAGGAAGGTACAATTGTTGGGATAATAAATAATAATAATAACACAACATGAATGATGAAAATAACATGAACATTGGCTATAATTTAGAGTATCAAGTTTAGACGATTTGTTGAGTGGTGTATGGACAATGAAATGTGGGTCATTTCACTTTGAACTGATAATATAAAGTAAAATAATGGATAATTTTTTTTAATTTGGCAACCAACTTGTTTATATTAAAATAAAAATATTGTATGGACTGAAGTTGGTACTAAGTTAATTTAAATCAACTTTGAAATTATTAATTGAAACTTCGAGATCTGCTTATGATTAACGCAGGAGTCCCACGTGAGGGCTGTATACTGAATTATCAGGATTTGCAATGCCTTCGCTGGCTGTGTCTTCTGAGTTAATTGGATTTAGATTTTATAAAGTTAATAAGGGATTTGAAATGATTTTTTCATTTCGATTATAAAATTTGAAATGAGTTTAAGATAAGTGTTGCCTAAATTAAAAAATCATATCGATATTTAAGATGATTTTTTTTTTTTGTGAATATGTAATATTTCCCGATTCATTATTTTAAAAATCTTAATCAAAATTCGGGATAATTTTTTATCCCAATTGAAAATTTTAATAGGAATTCGAGATAATTTTTCAACACGATTACATAATCAGACTAGAATTAAGATTGAGATTGATAAATTCCGATCAAGTCTCACCGATCGCCAATCCTACGTTTGAGTTATTTGAATATGGTTTATACAATTATACATGGACTAGCTATAGTTACAACTTATAAACACTCGACCACTTCGTTATGGCCCGAGTGTAATCTATTATCTCATAAAAGTTAAGAGAGTGGATTCGAGTTCGAGTCCTTATTATTTTTCTTTTATAATCAGTAACATAGATGTATTAAATCTTCATAAATTAATACTTGATAAATTTATAATCTCTATTAAATATTAAATTTTGTCAGTCATGACTTTGAGCCAACGTGCTAAATAGATAATAAGGTAAATTTATATATGAAAAAAACTTATCTTCATATAGCACTCACTTATTATATAAATCAATAACTAATTTATTTGCATCTAAATACCTATGATAAGTCTGTCTTGGCTCTTATTGAAATTAATGTCAACTTAAATATCATTTATAAATTTGTGTATCTGTGGAAATAAGTTATCATGTATCAATCTCGTAGATTAACGAGAAATTATTCAATGTCGCTATCACTTAAATGCATTTTACTTTTGTGCAAGGCGGGCTCCTCATATAAACCTAGTCACGGTTCGGTTCGGTTATAAAATCAGATCAAACTATCCGATTTTATTGTTTCTATTTTTTAGAATAATAAAATCAGACCGAATCGTAAAAATTAGTTCGGTTACGATTCGGTCATTTATCTTTCCGGGAAAAAAAAAATTACGGTTTGGTTTCAGTTCCGAACCGGAACCTGACCTTACCTTACATTACCTTAAGGTTATGATTCCAATTTATGTGGAACCGTAATCGAACCGAAATGGATTTCGATTCGGTTCCGATTTTGGAATCGTAATGTTACGATTTCATCCTATTCGATTTCGGTTCCGAATTAGAACCGCGGCCAGGTCTGCTCATAATAACTAATATTTAATACAAATAGGAAATTAAAGTTGGAAGAGAAAATTCTAGTTAGTCTTGCAAATCGAAATATTTAATTCGCTTAGTTATAATTAAAAAAAAAAATCAATATTCGTTAAATTAATAGATTTTTATTATCCAATGCAATTTATTTATCGAGATTTTACTATGATTTCTCACATAAATTTGGATGAAGTAGACATATCCCTCAATAATAGTGAGAATAATAAATATAAAAATTTTTGAGATATGCCACAATAAATGATAGGTTGGTTTTGGAAGATTATTGATGGTAAATATAATGGACTTTCGATTATAAATATATCACCAAAGAGACCCGAGGTCCGAGGAACGACGGATCCATGATTTTCGGTTCCAGGTAAATGTAGGAAAATCAAATTTTAGTCGCCTATAATATAATAATAATAATAAATATTATGGGCTAAAATATAAATTTTAATCAAAACTTAACCTTTTATTGAATCAATAATTAAGAAATAAACGAGAATCATATAAAGTTTGCATTAAATTAATCATTATAAATGATTTCAATAATTAGAACAAATTCATATAGAGTAAGATTACAGTTACTGCTCTTAGCTGTTGGCCTTGGATCCCATATTCTCAATCATCTTGTCTTTGAGAATCCTTCTCATAATTTTCCCAGAAGGTGACTTTGGGATGGTGTCCACAAACTGCAAGGCTCTCACTTTCTTATAACTTGCAACATTTGAGGCCACATAGTTCATTATATCATCTTCACTTTCTTTGGCTTTTGGGTTCATCACAACACATGCAGCTGGGATTTCCCCTGCCTCCTCATCAGGCAGCCTACAAATCACGTACAAATATCAAACACCTTTTGCAAATTTCCATTATTTTAATCAAACCAAACAAATCTCACCACGTGTACTCTATCCGAAATTTTCATTATTCTAAACTTAAAAAAATTAATAATACTTACGGCACAACAGCCGCATCTTCAACTGAAGGGTGAGTTAAGAGGATAGCTTCAAGCTCAGCGGGTGCTACCTGTTAACCAAACCCATCAGCCTCATTTATTACATTTAATAAATTCCTTCTTTCGAGGGTCCTTTCTTTCATTGAATTAAATAAAATAAATAAATAAATTTTTGGCCTTTACTTGAAACCCTTTGTACTTGATTAACTCTTTGATGCGATCAACAATAAAAATATCTCCATCATCATCTATGTATCCAATGTCACCAGTGTGTAGCCACCCATTATTGTCAATGGTCCTAGCAGTTTCCTCTTCATTGTTATAATAACCTGTAAGGATTTTTAACATTGACCCATGACATTAATTGAGCTTAATATTCAACATAATCAAAATTCATAAGTTATGTGATCATATGATTTGATGAAAATAATAACTTGTACCTTGCATTACACATTGGCTTCTAACACAAAGCTCTCCAGGAGAGTTCTTGGGGAGAGATCTACTTGTTTCAGGATCAATGAATTTGATTTCTAAATTTGGGAGAATGAATCCCACAGAATTTTTCTTTGAACCGCCATTGGGATGCTCAGGGTCTCCATAGGTGAGTGTTATGCAACTGTGCTCAGTCAGTCCATATGCCTGGTGACAAAATCAAGTGCGTTTAAGAGTGTTTTTTTTATAACAAGTGCGAGTGTTTTTAATTAAATGGGTTATAGAGCTTAATTACCTCTTGGACTTGGACACCAGGGAATTTTTTCTCAAAGGAAGATAGGAGTTCAGGGGCAAGAGGAGCAGCAGCAGTCATAACTGCCCTTAGTTGAAGTTTACTAAGATCAAATTCATCAACAATAGGATTCTTAACCAAGGCCAAAATAATTGGAGGCACAATTGGTGCAAATGTGACCTCATGTGTGATCAATGCATTCAAAAATGTCCTAAGTTCGAACCTATTCATCATCACAACTTTGCCCTTATTCTTCAAAGTGGCACAACAAATTCCAGTGATACCATAAATATGAAAGAAAGGAATCAGGCCAAGTGTGGTGACTTGGCCTATCATTTCAGGGCCTACACTGAAGAGTGTGGAACATAGATTTGCTACCAAATTTCTATGTGTTAACATCACACCCTTTGATATTCCAGTGGTGCCTGATGAAAATGGAAGTGCACAAAGATCAGTTTGCTTTATTACATCATCATCACTAGCAAAATTGTTGCCTGCTCTGTCTGCTGCTTCAAGAAGCTCACTCCAGTTTATGGCATTTTCAATGCGTTCTTCACCAAGTACAATTATTGGTATCTCCAGGCCTTTCACCTGAATATATGTGATTTTGGTTAGCATTAACTAAATTTTCTCCTATTTTCAAAGTAAAAAAAAAAAAAAGAGGATAATTTCGCTTGAGAATAAGAGTGTGACCTTTTCATAAACCGAGGCAGATGCAACAATGAGCTTAGCATCAGCAGCTTCCACTTGCTTCTTAATTTCTGAAGAATGCGCAGTCGGATTAGCACCAGAAAAGACACCGGCAGCAGCCATAATTCCCAGAGCAACAATGCCATACTCAGCAACATTTGGTAGGACTACAATCACAACTTGTCCTTTTCTCAACCCAAGAGACCTCAAAGCCTTTGCAAATCTTCTGGTGTCCCTAGCCACTTGAGCATATGTATATGCTTTCCCAGTCACAGCTTCCACAAATGCTACCTTTTCCGCGTACAATTCAGCATCTTTGAGCACGAAATCAGGCAGCGTCAGGTCTTCAGGCACTGGCACTGCAGGATGCCTGCTTCGAAATATTTGCTCTTCTTCTTGTGCTGCTGAATGGGGCATTGACATGGTGGAAAATTTGAATGAGAGATGTGAAGATTTGGGCTTCAAATTTAAAGGGAGATGAAATTGTTTGTATTTTGGTGATCATTTATTGTGCATGGGACTAATGGTTGGTGGCAGTTTGTTGAATCATGTTTGAGTTACTTTGGCAAAAAAAAAAGAAAAGCCAACTTAACTTTGATAATGTATTTGAGAATTCTCTGCGCGTTCTTTGTATGTGAAATGTTAATTTGAATGATGAAGTTGCCCTTGCGTGTCCCTCAAGTTACATAATCACCCCAAAAAAAAAAAAAAAAAAAAAGTGACCGTGAGATAAAAGAGACGATGAAACCGCAGATCACGGGCCCAGACCAAGAGAGCATGGACTATGAGACCAATACAGTAAGTTCATGAAAACAAGAGAGCTGGACCGGAAGACCACACTACAAATGGTTTGGTTGTGGTTTTTTTTTAGGATGAATCGTAATTACGGTTCGGTTATGATTAATTATTTTTTATTTTAATTTAAATATAAAAAGATAATTGTTTATATGATTTTTAATATTATTAAAATTTAAAAATTTACAAGGTATATTTTATTATTATTGTTCTTCTTTGGGAAAAAGACGGTCTCATCGTCACTAAGTCTTCAGTTCCAATTTTAAGCTAATCATAAACGATTTACCCTGACCGAAAACCAGTTCAATTACGGTTTTGAATCATAACCGTGGCCATATCTACTTGTGAGGATACACACAATTAAGGAATGCTAAGAAATATGGAATCAATATCCAAAATATAATTTCTAATACCATTAGAATTCATGGTTTTATTATATTTCCCTATTATATAAAGATTTCATATATTCATTATTATTCTTCATAACTATATGATTATGATTCATTTTCTATTTTGGTTTTATATGTAGCATATATAAAGGCATCTACCATTGTAAATTCAAATAGAGTGAATTCAAAACTTTCTTTCATTATCTAACATGGTATCAAAGCCGAGGTTTTCCTTTTTTTAGTTTCACTCTCTCTGCTTTCATCGGCGAGTGGGGATCGCGGCCAGTCTAGGGGTGGGCAAAAAAACCGACAGAACCGAACCAAACCGCAAACCAAACCGGACCGAATTTAGGGTTTTTTTCCTAACGGTTCGGTTTGCGGTTCGGATTGGTCCACCCCAAACGATTTACGGTTCGGTTCAGGAGCTAATCCGAACCGCACCTGTTAAACCGAACCGAACCGTTATAATTAAAAATATATATTTTTATAAAAAAAAATTGTATTTTTATAAAAAAAAATTGTATTTTTATAAAAAAAATTTGTATTTTTCTTTTAAATTTATATTATGTTTTCTTTTTATTAGTATGTTAATACTTTTATTCTTAAATTTTTTATTAATAAATTTAGTTGTTAATACTTTTATTTTTCAATTTATTTGTTAATACTTTTATTCTTCAATTTATTTGTTTTATGGTAGCATCATTATTCTTGAAAGTAAGATGTTGGATTTGTCTCTTAATTAGAATGATGGTAGCATCATTATTCGAGGTAATTTTTAAAAAATACAAGAATTAATTGTGCCTCATTTTTCAATCATTTATGGAGTGCATATGTTCCCTGGAGTCACAGCTTACACCCTAGCACTTCATACCATTTGTTGGATAAACTAGTTTTTTTTTTTTGTCTTCACTTAAGTGGATGAAAATTTGTTTTAAATATAATAATCTGTAAACCGAACCGAACCAATTCGTAAACCGCTGGTTTAAAAAAATTTCAATCCGAACCAAACCGTTATTTAATGGTTTGGTTTGAGCGGTAAAAAATCTGAACCGTAAAATTTTTAACAAAAACCGAACTAAACCGAACAGCGCCCACCCCTAGCGGCCACCATCGGCACGTGAACCTCACGCGCCACCCCTTCATAAGTGTGCTATGGGTCTGCTCCTTTCAGGTTTCACCTCTTTTTTAGATTTTGCTTTCGCTATCTGTTGGGATTTCACTCCATCTCTGTCGGGCTTCGGCTCTCTGTCGAGATTTCACTATCTCTTTGGCTTTGGTTCTCACGGACTTCGGCTATCTTTTAGGATTTCGCTCCCTATTGGGCTTCGGCTCTCTTTCGGAATTTCGCTCCCTTTTTCGGCTTCGGCTTTATTTCGGGATTTCGCTCTCTCTTGGGCTTCGGCTCTCTTTCGGGATTTCGCTCCCTTTTTCGGCTTCGGATTTATTTCGGGATTTCGCTCCCTCTTGGGCTTCGGCTCTCTTTCGGGATTTCGCTCCTTTTTTTCGGCTTCGGCTTTATTTCGGGATTTCTCTCCCTTTTTCGGCTTCGGCATCCTCTTGGGCTTCGACTCCCCCTTCGGGCTTCGTAGGTTAAAGCTCATCCATTATCTCAAGGTTTCCAGCCTCCAAGTTTCAAGATTTTCAGTTTCAAAACCCCGCTCTCCGATTTCAAGATGCAACCTCAAGCTTACTCATTCATTACCAGCTTAGTTTGAGGGGGTGTTAAGGAATGTTAAAGAATATGGAATCAATATCCAAAATAAAATTCCTAGTACCATTAAGATTCATAGTTTTATTATATTTCCCTATTAGATAAAAATTTCTTATATTCATTATTATTCTTCATAACTATATGATCATGACTCTTTTTCTATTTTGATTTTTTATGTAGCCTATATAAAGGTCATTACCATTGTAAATTCAGACAGAGTGAATTTAAGACTTTCTTTTATTATCTAATAGATTTGTATATAAAAAATTCAATTTTTTTAAATAAGTTCAAATTTACATTCAAAAATTCAATAATCTTATTAATTTATACCTAAAAAAACAATTTAAGATGTTGTATTCAATTAAGATTTTAATTGATTGTGTTATATTGTTTTATAATCCATGGATTCTGATAAATCTATAGATAAAATCTCACAAATTTTAATTAAATATTTTATTGGTTTCTACAAGTTCGTGGATTATTTTAATAGTAAATATTAAAATTAAAAATTGATAAAAAGACAAACAAATGAATAAAAATTATTTTAGCTTTAAATTATCTTTTAAACTATAATAATAAAAGTTAAAAATCGCAATACTTGGTTTTAAAAATGAAAATAAATTTCGTAAAGAATCTCAAGTGAAATAAAATTTCAAAAACAAGTGGTGTCACTAATGTGCATGTTTTTTATTTGAACGAGGTTATTTTGTTTGATCACAAGTGGCAACAGCCTGATAAAAATGAAGTTCTCGAGATAAAAACGGAAAGAAAATATAAAAACAAAATCGAGAAAACTTATCTTAATATGTAAAAGAAGAGGGGAATTTGTCAAAACTAACGAGCAGATTTCACAATAAATTTTTTATTTATATAATTATAAGACATTTTGATTATGTAAACTTTTTTTATAATCTACGAAGATTATTAAATCCATGGATTATTATTTTTATTAATAAAGTGTGAAATTTCCCATGTAGATAAGATATTTCATAACAAATTTATTATTTATACAATTGATTATGTTTATATATTTTGTAATCCATTAAAATTATTAAATCCATGGATTATCTATTTTAAAATTAAATTCAGACATTTAGTTTTATTAATACATGTGACAAATCAAAACTTCAATCTAATTTTTTATTATTATTAATAAGATGTGAAATCTTTTGTGCAAGTAAGAGATGTCATTAGACTTTTTTTACTCTATAAAATCTTTCAAAATCAATCATTAAATTAAATCTTTAAAAATCAATGAAATATTGAATATCATTATATTTTAATGGACTTTTTAAAATCCTAACTTAATACTATAAGATTCTAAAGAATTTTTTAAAATACTGATTTGAATACCCAAGTACAAAATAAGCCTATACAAATTACTGTTGTGATTAAACACACACTAATAGAGGATAATTTGAGAGAAAACTCTTCCTTTATATAACCACAAAAGAATTACAAAGCTTCCAATACAAGCTTTACAAAAAAACTATCACCAATCACTCTCACTACACTTTCACACATTTAGGGATAATGAATAATGGACTCAAGGCTCCATTTTATAGTACCCAAGACGCGTGAACAGTGTCACACGTCTTGGACACGCTTTTGCCAACTTGCATGCTGTCCTATCAACTTTCGGCTGAGCTTTGGCTCATTCTGCATGCTGTATGCATTTTGACATTTGCTGACTTCCTCAAAGACTTGCTGTCTTCAACAAATCTCCCCCTCGGGGAAGATTTCCATAAAATCTGAGCCGACCATCAATCATCAAATTCGGATCCTCCAAAGGATCCTCCCCTGGCTGCATCTGTATGACTGCCTACGTACCCTGAGTTGGGATCAAGCCAATCGTAGTTCTCTGAATCTCCCCACTCTGACTATGGGGAGAGTTTTGTCATCCCGGCTATGGCACGACAGATTTCAAGCTTCTCCTTCGGTAAAACCTTCGTGAACATATCGGCACCGTTGTCGTCGGTGTGAATTTTCCTGAGTTCTAACAGCCTTGAGCTCAGGACGTCCCGTATCCAGTGATACCTCACATCGATATGTTTTGACCTCGAATGAAATGTCGAATTTTTACCGAGATAGATAGCACTCTGGCTATCGCAGTACAAAATATACTTCTCCTGCTTGAAACCCAATTCCTGGACGAATGTCTTCATCCACAGCAATTCCTTACAAGCCTCTGTCACTGCAATGAATTCTGCCTCTGTTGTAGAAAGTGCAACACACCTCTGCAACCTTGACTGCCATGCCACAGCTCCTCCTGAGAGAGTAATCAGATACCCCGAAGTAGACTTTCGGGTATCCACATCTCCTGCCATATCTGAATCGGTGTAGCCCATCAACACTGGTTTTTCGCTGCTTCCAAAACATAACCTCATTTTGGATGTGCCTCGAAGATACCGCATGATCCATTTGATCGCATTCCAGTGTTCCCGTCCTGGGTTTGACATAAACCGGCTGACCAATCCAACTGCGTGTGCTAAGTCTGGCCTCGTGCACACCATGGCATACATAAGACTTCCCACTGCTGAGGTGTATGGAACCTGTTTCATTTCCTCCTTCCCTGTCTCAGTAGAGGGACTCTGTTGTGTACTCAATCTAAAGTGGGTAGCAAGAGGAGTGCTAACTGCTTTAGCCTTGTCCATCTAGAATCTCTGAAGTACCTTCTCGATGTACTCCTCCTGTGACAAGTATAACTTCTTGGCTTTCCGATCACGACCGATCCTGATGCCAAGAATCTGTTTAGCTGGCCCCAAGTCTTTCATCTCAAAAGACTTACTCAGTTGCTGCTTCAAGTTATCAATCATCGATTGATTCCTGCCAACTATCAACATATCATCTACATATAACAGTAAGATGATAAAGTCATCGTCAGAAAACTTCTGAACGAAAACACAATGGTCTGAAGTAGTCTTCTTATATCCCTGCTCCCCCATAACTGACTCAAACTTCACGTACCACTGTCTCGGTGCCTGTTTCAAACCGTATAGGCTTTTCCTGTGTCTGCACACAAAGTCCTCTTTCCCGCTGACTCTGAAGCCTTCTGGTTGCTCCATGTAAATTTCTTCTTCCAGATCCCCGTGAAGAAATGCGGTCTTGACATCCATCTGCTCAACTTCCAGGTCGAGGCTTGCTGCTAAGCTGAGTACTACTCTGATGGATGACATCTTCACAACTGGAGAGAAGATTTCATCGAAGTCAATGCCTTTCCTCTGATTGAATCCCTTGACAACTAGTCTGGCTTTGTACCGGGGTTGTGAAGTGTGCTCATGTTGCTTCACCCTGTACACCTATTTGTTCTTCAAAGCCCTTTTGCCTCTTGGCAATTTCACCAACTCAAAAGTGTGATTGTCATGCAAAGATTTCATCTCATCTTGCATGGCTTCCTCCCACTTTTCTCTGTCTTCTGTTTCCACAGCCTCCTGATAGCTCTCGGGTTCTCCCCCGTCAGTAAGCAGCACATACTCATATGCAGAGTATTTGGTTGAAGGTCGCTTCTCTCTGTCTGACCTTCTCTGTGGAACTGTTGGTGTAGCTTCTGGTACTGGTGGTTGATCATGATCATCATCTCTGGGAGCTTCATCACATGTACCCTCCTGTCTGGGAACCTCATCTTCAACTCGTACTGGCACCGGTGTATGAGGTTCTGGATTCACATTTCTGTATTGCTGGGGCATTGTTTTCATATCCTTCCGGATATCTTCTATGGTCTGGTCTTCAACAAAGACAACATCTCGGCTTCTGACAATCTTCTTCTCCACAGGATCATAGAGTTTGTAGCCGAAATCATCCTGACCATAGCCAATAAAGACACACTGTCGTGTCTTCGCATCAAGCTTGGATCTCTCGTCCTTTGGGATGTGTACAAAAGCTTTGCACCCAAAGACGTGCAAGTGTTGGTATGACACTTCTTTACTTGTCCAGGCTTGGTTAGGAACATTACCTTTCAGTGCGACCGCTGGGGACATGTTCAAAACATGTACTGTTGTGATGAGTGACTCCCCCCAAAATGTCTTCGGCAGCTTGGCTTGTGACAGCAAGCTTCTGATCCTTTCGCACAAGGTTCTGTTCATCCTCTCAGCTAGGCTATTCAGCTGAGGTGTCTTCGGAGGTGTCGTTTGATGTCTGATTCCTTGCATCTTGCAGTACTGATCAAACGGACCTCTGTATTCTCCACCGTTGTCTGTTCTGATGCACTTCAGTTTCTTGCCGGTTTCTTTCTCCACCAAAGCATGAAACTCCTTGAACACTCCCAGCACTTGATCTTTTCTCTTCAAGGTGTATGCCCAGATCTTCCTTTAATGATCATCAATGAATGTCACATAATACAGTGACCCACCAAGTGTTCGTGTCTGCATCGGACCGCATACATCTGAATGTATGAGATCTAGTGTTGGTTTCTCTAATATGTCCCAAGGAAAGATTAAGCATATATGAAATACAACAAAGAATATATATAAACATGAAGTATGGCGGAATCATACTTACAATATCATGTGATGAAGAAAATCAAGCCAAGATGGAAGCTCCAAGGTGGATGATTTTCGGCCAAGGTGAGAAGATGTGGAAAGCTCCAAGCTTTGAGTATTCCAAGCTCTATGATGGTTTCCCTATCACCTCTTTTGATCCCTTGAAAGGTGCTAGCCTTACTTGTGAGGAGATGTTCCAAACAATCACACTTTCTTCAAGCTTTTGGCAACCAAAATGAAGAAGATGAAGACCAAAAAACTGCATGCAGTTTTCGGCCAAGTGAGAGAGAGAAGAGAGATTTTTCTTTTTGTTCTTTTTGATTTTTGATACCAAAAATCAATTTATATTTATGCCATAATATTTATTAAATAATAATAAATCTATGACACAAGCCATGCAAAGGCTTAGAGTGTCAAACACTCAAATTCCATGCATAACATTAGAGTGTATTATACACTATCACCATGCAATGCATTATCAATAAAATAATACATTCAATGACATGTGTCAAGTGGGCCCCACATGTTTCCAAATGAAAGTGGGCCCACGTCCACTCACGCGTTCGGGTTCGATATTTCCGAAATACCGAACTTGCGTCGCGACGTTAATTAAATCGAATTTAAATAAATAATCGCGCCTAGCGAAATTATTATTTACGTCGCTAACGAATTAATTCTAAATTAACTCGTATGCCCGAATTAAAATCTAATTTTAATTTCGCGTCGAAATCGAATTTCAATTATTATATCGAATATAATAATCTTACTGATTAATTCCAAATTAATCGTTCTCTCTCTCTAAATAAGGCACTTTATCCGAGATAAAGTTTCTCCGCAATTAATCCAAGATTAATTAAGTTCGAATCAAATATCACAGGTGAATCTTCAGGAAGCGACCCAAGAGATCTCCGGATATGTTGGCAGTAAATACGGTCCTCGGATAATCCGAACACGCACGTACCTCGTACTACCTTCTTACCGATTCACAAGACAAGGTTGGCTTCTAGCAAAGCGCCATGCCTACCCAATTCTCCAGAAATATTCTTATAGGAATATAAGATCTATATCAAGCGTAGTATACCGTAGTATTGCGTACATCGATCCAGTATCGGATGATCACATGCTAGGCCTAGGGCTGGAGATGTGTCTGCCCCGTACGAAACATATATCGGACATCAAGCAACTAGTCTCTTTAAATCGGACAATCCTGACCTAGTCATATTGTCCCGACGGTTGCAACCTTTTATAGAGTACTAGTTCTGTGTCCTGCGTGATCATCACCTCCATATGTCTGAAGCGATACTTCCATCTTGACATCACATCCAGTACACTGCGATTCTCGATAAACCCAGAAGAGGTGTACACAGAACCGGTTAAGGTCCCCAACCACCAAAACCAAAGTTTACCGATTGTCGCAAGTACTAGCGATGTAAGTCTCAGGTTAAGACCATATACACCTACCCTGATGCGGCCTCCCATAGACACCTAGACATACTACCAATGGGATTCCGCGGGGTCTATCCAGAGCGAAGCTGTTTTCCGTACCATCGGTAAAACACAACCTCCTATCGCACTTGCATAAGTATCCAATACTTAAATATATGAGAACTATGCCGTTGTGCCCTCACAACGTGCACAAGCGCAATACTAGCCTATTCCGCATTATCGATGTCCAGTCTCGATAATACTACGGCTAGGGATATTTAATGATTAAACCTTTATGGATTGATACTGTCTCATATCATCTCAATCCAGTACTAATCATATGGACTTTCGCCATTTATATATCAAAGTAAATAATATTTACAAAATGGCAAAAGGCAATTTCATTATTACATAGTTAATTTTGTACAATAATACAATATCATTTACAAACAGTGACGCTATGGGACACAATGTCTAACAATCTCCACTTGGCCTATAGCCAGTCACTCAAGCATCTAATACCCGAACTATGTATGTGTCGTTCAAAAACTTGCTGAAGAACAGCCTTCGTCAGCGGATCTGCAATGTTGTCATCTGATGTGACCTTCTCGACTTTTACATCGCCACGATGTATAATCTCCCGAATCAGATGGTAACGTCAAAGAACATGCTTGGACCGTTGATGAGACCTTGGTTCCTTAGCCTGTGCTATAGCCCCGTTATTGTCACAATACAATGGAACGGGCTCAGCTGCTAACGGAACTACTCCTAATCCGATTAGGAACTTTCGGATCCAAACTGCCTCCTTTGCTGCTTCAGATGCAGCGATGTATACCGCTTCTGTTGTTGAATCGGCAACAGTATCTTGCTTGGAAGATTTCCAGCTCACTGCTCCGTTATTCAAACAAAAAATGTACCCGGATTGTGACTTGTAGTCATCCTTGTCGGTTTGGAAACTTGCATCGGTATACCCAGATACCGCAAGTTCTCCACCTCCATAAATTAAGAAAGCATCCTTAGTTCGTTTAAGATACTTAAGGATATTCTTAACTGCTATCCAGTGACCTTCACCTGGATCGGCCTGATAGCGACTGCACATGCTCAAAGCATATGAGACATCAGGTCGTGTACATATCATGGCATACATGATCGATCCGACTGCCGAGGCAAACGGTATCCGACTCATGTGGTCTCTCTCTTCCTGAGTCTTGAGACACATGTCCTTAGACAGAGAGGTACCACGTACCATTGGAACCAATCCCCTCTTGGATTGTTCCATGTTGAATCGCTTCAACACTTTATCAATATATGTACTCTGGGAGAGTCCAAGCAGCTTTCTAGATCTATCCCTGTAGATCTTTATTCCAAGAATAAAGGCTGCTTCTCCCAGATCTTTCATGGAGAATTTTAATGAAAGACAAGCTTTCACCGACGTTAGCATGGGAATGTCATTGCCTATTAGCAATACGTCGTCGACATAAAGGACAATAAAAGTAAGTGCTCTCCCACTAACCTTCTTGTATACACAAGGGTCATCTACGTTTTACACGAAATCATATTCTTTTATGATCTCATCAAAACGCTGATTCCATGACCGTGATGCTTGCTTCAATCCATAAATGGATCGATTTAACTTACAAACCTTGTTTGCAAGTCTAGGTACGATAAAACCGTCAGGCTGTTGCATATAAACATCCTCCAAAAGGTTTCCGTTAAGGAAAGCGGTTTTAACGTCCATCTGCCATATTTCGTAATCGAAATATGCAGCTATTGCAAGCATTATCCGAATGGATTTAATCATGGCAACGGGTGAGAAGGTTTCGTCATAATCAATACCATATTGTTGACGATACCCCTTCGCTACAAGCCTAGCTTTGTACGTTTGTACGTTGCCATCCATGTCGGTCTTCTTCTTGAAGATCCATCTGCATCCAATAGGCTTTATGCCTTCTGGTGCATCAACCAGTGTCCAAACTTGGTTGGCGCACATGGAATCCATCTCGGACTTCATGGCATCTTGCCGTAACAGGTGTATGAGAATTAGAAGCATGATACTCTTGGAAATAAGTGTTACTTAAGCTTAGTTAAATTATTACATGAATCCTTTCATTACAAGTGACATAAGTAATGGACCATTCCGAACCCAACGGTTTGAGGTCTTCCCTTGCGAGGGGTGAGTGCGGCCTTAAATCTTTGTCCCGGTTCACACCGGGTGGCGACTCCATGTTATTCAGTACTTCCCAAACTAGGCCGCGAGCCTAGGAACGGCGTCGCTCAGGTCCTGTGTCCTACAGTCTGGCGACTCCACTGGGGATATGAGAATTGGCCCCGAAATATTGTCTTGTAATGAGTGGATTTATGTTTTAATTGGCCATGCCTATAGTGGATAAGTGAGGGTTTAATCAAGGGCACTTTGAGGTTAGGTAATGGTTTGGTGTCTTCCTTCACTTACTACCTTTCTAGAAGGAAAAGCTGTGAGGATACCTACATGGCCATCTACTTGTAGCCTTTGTGATGGACTAATTTGGAGGACTCGTTGTTTATTCCTGACAACAAGCGATAAGAGCCTAAGAGGCTTGGGTATTTAAGTGAGCCTCGCTCCACCTTCCCTCTGGGGGATCTACAACGGGAAATCCATTTGACAGTCCGTCACACACCATAGCTCATTGGCACGTACCTTAGTGTATAAAAAAGGGTGCGCTCACTTGGTTGCTCGAACCCTTGAGTGGGGAGACCTAGTTGTGGGCCATCCTTCGCCGGTGAGAGCCTTTGTATATACTCTTACTAACCCACCCATAGACCGGGTTGGCTAAAGTAATAATTATTTCCTTGAGTATGTGCTTGTGGACCATCCTCATTTGGATGCAGTTGGACTATTGTCAGAAATGCGGGCTTGCTGGGCCATTTAAACTGGGGCAAGTTCGCACCTTATGACTATTAGGCCAAAAGCTTCTGAAATGTTGATGGGCCACTTTGTAAAAATATTATGTCATGTTTGCTTCATCTTCCTTGTATGCTTGTGTTTGGGAACATCGTCGTTTGGATCCATTTGGACCATTTGTCATGAGATATGGGCTTGTTGGGCCATTTAAACTGGGACAAGAACGTATCTTATGACGATTGGGCCAAAAGGCTTCTAAATAACAATGGGCCATTTTATGATTGTGTTCGGAATTTTATCATTTGGATTTAGTTGGGCTCTTAATTTGCCATAAGACATGAACTCGTTAGGCCATTTAAACTGGGACGGGTTCACTCTTATGACAGTTGTCCCAAAAGCTCTAAAATGATGATTGGCCGATTTGTTTGAGAATTTTATTTGATTTAATATATGTTATATACTTCTTATGCACATCATGCATACATACATCATGTTAACCCTTGTGTTCTGAAAGCCATCATAGATTTCCGTTGGGTTAGAAAAAATGGAAGACTCACCAAAATACCGAGAACAGATATGAGTGAATCAGATACTGAGGTATCCCGGATAGATCAGTTGGAAAATGGCTTCGCCAAGATTACTGAACAGTTGCAAGCCTTGACTACTGCCATGACAAATATGGCTGTGCCCCGTGCCGGGGGAGATTCTGAGAATGTAAGGCGTGAGGAGCCTCCGAATGGGTTAGGGGATGATGTCCCCACTTGTGATGATGACATGGCAGAATATGCAACAGGCAGAGTGATTGGGTCTCAGGCAGAATTTCAGAAGCTTCGGGATCAGGTTGAAACAGTTACCCGTAAAACGAGGGGTAAAAATGAAGAGTTGTTAGATTATGAGGCAATGACGTTCGGAGAACAGCTGCCAGCTCAGTTTAAAATGCCGAACATGGCCAAGTTTAATGGGAACGGAGACCCGAGGGTCCATCTGCAGCAATATGTCTCGGTCATGAGTTCAATGGGCCTATCACAGCGCCAAGTCCAAAAGATGTTTGGGATGTCACTCGAGGGGGCACCTGTGGTTTGGTATCATAGCCTTGAAAAGAAGGTTAAGGAAGATTGGAAGGAACTAGCTGATGCTTTTCTGAAGCAGTATGTTACAGACTTGGAAATTGACTTGTCACTCCGTGATTTGGAGAACACTAAGCAGAAACCGGAAGAAAGCTTCAAGGAGTATGTAGACCGCTGGAGAAGCCAGCTTCTGAAAATGCAGACTCGGCCTTCTGAGAAGGACCAGATTAAAATGATCATTAAGGGCACCAAGCCCTCGATCTATGGCAAGTTGAGGAGGATGACTTCAATGATTACGGATTTCCGACAACTAAGGGAAACTGTCATGGATATTGAGGAGGAGGAAGCCGAGAACAGAAAGTTTTATGGACAGAACAGAAGGAATATTGGGGGACATTCAGGGACTATGCCTGCTACTGCTGAAGTCACTGCCATTAAGAACAGACGATTTTCTAACCTTGGTAAGCCTCTTTCAAAGGTATTCGAAAAGCTGAAGGCGCATGGACTCTTAAAACCTTTGGAACCTAGGCCCATTCCAAATCTTGTGCCACCTCACATGAACTTAAACTTATACTGTCACTTCCACCAAGAAAAAGGCCATGACACCGACAACTGCGCCCGCCTCAGACATGAAATCCAAAACCTCATCGATGCCCATACAATACCCGACCCAGAGAAAGAACAACCCAACGCACACAGAAATCCCCTGCCCAACTACATGATCAACTCTGGCCTACCCGAAACCCTTGTCCTCCAAACTCTCAACCACTCAGCTTCATTCATTGGGATAAGGGACGACAATGATGAAGAACCATAGGCCGAGGAAGGAGGCACTGCTGTTTCTCCAAGTTTATCTTGCTTTTTTAATAAAGACATTGATTTTGTTTACCTATTCGAACGTTTCCTCAGCAATAATAAAGGCGATCATTTCATTTATCTGCCTAAGACTATTACTTTCAAACTTGCAACATGAATGTGTTCAATCTTGGTAATGTGATACTCGGAACGTAGGGAATCCTCAAAAGAAGCAAGCAGAAAAGATAAGTTAGCCATTCAGGAATTGGGAAATGGAGACATTGGGACTGTTAGACTTGGAAAGAAACGGGTTCCTGGAACAAATCAGTGAAGACAGGCGGAAATGGTACTTTCCCCAAGAGAAGAATGGTCATCAAGAGAAATGGCAGAAGACCTAACCCGACGGGATAGGAACATTCATGCATGCATACACGTAACACATTTTGCATCCTTTTGTGTTTGTTTTATTTTGTGTTCACAGGTTTTAAAGAATGAAAAAGAAAGCGGCAAAGAACAAGCTAATCAGAAACGGTAAAAAACACAGTATCGGATTCAAGTAATGATTCCAGGGTTAAGGCCCATATCAGTATCAGTCTGGGGGCGAGGCCCATATCAATATCAGTCTGGGGGCGAGGCCCATATCAGTATCAGTCTGGGGGCGAGGCCCATATCAGTATCAGTCTGGGGGCGAGGCCCATATCAGTATCAGTTTAGGGCCGAAGCCCACAGTCGGTACAGTTCGGGAACAAAGCCTGCATTCAGTTCAAACTCGGGAACAAAGCCTGCATTCAGTTCAAACTCGGGAATAAAGCCTGCATTCAGTTCAGTTTAGGAAGAAAGCCTATATTTAGTTCAGTTCGGGAATAAAGCCCATATTCAACACAGTTCAGGAAGAAAGCCTGCATTCAGCTCAGTTCAAGGGGAAGAAAGCCTCATGTCAGTACAGTTCGGGAATAAAGCCCATGAGAATAAAGCCTCATATCAACATAGTTTGAGAACAAAGCTCAAGAGGAAGAAAGCCTCATATCAATATAAGTTTGAGAACAAAGCTCAAGGGGAAGAAAGCCTCATGTCAGTACAGTTCGGGAATAATGCCTACATCCAATACAGTCCGGGAATAAAGCCCACATTCAGTACAGTTCGGGGACAAAGCCCACAGAGAACAAAGCTCAAGGGGAAGAAAGCCTCATGTCAGTACAGTTCGGGAATAAAGCCCAGGGGAATAAAGCCTCATATCAACATAGTTTGAGAACAAAGCTCAAGAGGAAGAAAGCCTCATATCAATATAAGTTTGAGAACAAAGCTCAAGGGGAAGAAAGCCTCATGTCAGTACAGTTCGGGAATAATGCCTACATCCAATACAGTCCGGGAATAAAGCCCACATTCAGTACAGTTCGGGGACAAAGCCCACAGAGAACAAAGCTCAAGGGGAAGAAAGCCTCATGTCAGTACAGTTCGGGAATAAAGCCCAGGGGAATAAAGCCTCATATCAACATAGTTTGAGAACAAAGCTCAAGAGGAAGAAAGCCTCATATCAATATAAGTTTGAGAACAAAGCTCAAGGGGAAGAAAGCCTCATGTCAGTACAGTTCGGGAATAATGCCTACATCCAATACAGTCCGGGAATAAAGCCCACATTCAGTACAGTTCGGGGACAAAGCCCACAGTTAACACAGTCAGGGAACAAAGCCCAGGGGAAGAAAGCCTCATATCAGTATAAGTTTGAGAACAAAGCTCAAGGGGAATAAAAGCCTCATGTCAGTATAGTTTGAGAACAAAGCTCAAGAGGAAGAAAACCTCATATCAGTATAAGTTTGAGAACCAAGCTCAAGGGGAAGAAAGCCTCATGACAGTACAGTTCGAGAATAAAGCTCGGGAGGAATAAAGCCTCATCACAACAGTTCGAGAATAAAGCTCGGGAGGAATAAAGCCTCATCACAACAGTTCGAGAATAAAGCTCGGGAGGAATAAAGCCTCATCGCAACAGTTCGGGAACAAAGTACAGGGGAATATAGCCTCATCTCAATACAGTTCGGGAATAAAGCCCACAGTCCAAACAATCATGGAATAAAGCCCTATCTCTACACAGTCAGCAGTTCGGGAATAAAGCTCGGAGGAATAAAGCATCATCTCAATAGTTCGGGAATAAAGCTCGGGAGGAATAAAGCCTCATCTCAATACAGTTCAGGAAGGAACAGGCCGAGAATGGCACTCCAAGAATGGAAGCACGGTTCGGGAATGAACCAAGGGTCGCAGCACCTCACCACCAAATCAACGCAACTCAACACATGGTAAGCCAAGTGGCAGCTGGCGAGCCAGGTAAGTAGAAATGCATTGCATAACTTTGATAGGATTGTCACTGTTGCACATTACACAAGTCCCATCAAAGTGGGGGCGACTGTAGGCACTGCATTTTTACACATAAAACCCGATGAGGAGTCTTATTTGGAGACAACTACCTTTTGAGTCACGGAAGCCGCGGGAAACGGATATCGGAAGGGGAAATTCAGGATAAACAAGCTCACTGTCTTCGTTGGTGCTGCGTTCGTTACTTCGTTCGAACGGGAAACAGATTGCGGGCGTTCGTGTAGCGTTCGAGGGAGCGTTCGAACGGTGTCGGTAATTCTGGTTTTGCTGCTAGCTTCACGCCCAGCCCATTTAGCTCCCCAAAGCCCATAAAACACATCCCAAAATAAATAAATAAATATTAAACATTAAAATAAAACATTTAAACCATTTACCAATTAAAATAAACAATTACCAACTTAAACTAAAATCATGCCTAAATTAAACAAATCACATACTAAATTAAAATCAATCATAACCAATTAAAGCCAATCATATATTTGACTTCCTAATCTAATAAGATACTTACCAATATAAAATATTGTATTCCTAAACCAACACAAATTAAATATTACAACTTCCTAATTTAAAATATCTTGTCCCCCCTCAATCTTGTGTATGTCTTTCTCATCTCTCCTAATTTGGAAACAAAATCTCTTCCCTTGTCAACCATAACCCTTCTCTATATAAACAACCCCTAACCCAAGCTATTCCTCTCCGACACACAACACAATTCACACCCAAGCTCTCTCGAAATCTCTCTAGACTCTCTCTACACACCCAAAACAGACAAAAAGAGAAAACACTTCATACACACACGAAAAGAGAACAAAAGAACCTCAACCATCTCCTCCATAGCCGAATCTACCACAAGTAACCACCCTAATCACCACCGAAACTACAAGCACCAAAACAACCCCTAATCACCACCGAAAACCAGCCCCTCTAAACCTTCATACATCACCGAAAACCACACAAACACAGCAGCCCAAATCCTTAAAAAAAACAGTAACTTAGAAAACTACATAGATAATCTTAAAAATAATCACTTTTAATTGCACTAAGAACCCACACAACTTGGAATAGTTCTTTGAAAACATTGAAACAGGTAGCCCGTGCAGTGAGCAGCAAAAAAGGAGCCGAATAGGAGCAGAACGGAGTTCGAACAATAAGCAAAGCAGCGAAGCAGTGAGCTAGGACGTTGAACCAGCGGACCAGAAAAGTTGCGGAGCTTTACCCCCCTTTCGATCTTCGTGGAACGTGAGTCCGAGAGGCGGCTTAAAAGGTTAGACCTGAGGGTATCTTTCACACTTGTTTTCCTTTTCCGCATTATTTATTAAGTATTTCTTGTATGATTGTAATGTTGAAATGTGTGTTGTGATTTTTGAGTATATAAATATGCATGAATTTTGAGATGTAATATGTTGTGGGCATTAGATGAATGAGAGATGTGTCAACTCTCGCGGTATATCGGATGGAAACCCGGACATAAATTTCATAGCCGATTCCGAATGGACGGTAATATGATCTGTACTCGGGCCACAACTCCACGTACCGCTTGAGTAAACGGCACCATCTCTCTTTCGTTGTGTTGCTTTTTTGTTTATTTAGTTTTCTCTTGAATTCAATATGTTGTTTATTTTTGTATGATTCAACCAAGCGCATGGGCTTAGTGAGTTAGTCCAAAGGTCCTCCATTTGTGAGACAAAGAGCCGAAAAGGCCACCTTCGTGACACTACTTCGCCGCGCCGGTTGATGTATGTTCGGTTGGACGCAAGATACGTTCAATCGAGCATACTTAGTTTGATATTATTATCTTTATTTTCGTATGTATAAGTCAATCGAGCGCATGGGCTTAGTAAGTGTGATGTGAGATCCCCTATGGGGAGGGGCTAAAAGCCCCCTTTTCCACGATGTTTTGCCGCGCCGGTTGACGTGTATTCAGATTGGATGTGAGATGTGTTCAATCGGGCATACTTGGTTGATATGATTGGTTCTAGTCTTGTACGTGTGACGTGATGCGCATGGGCTTAGCATGTTGGTCTAAAGGTCCTCTCTTTGAGAGATCAAGAGCCCCAAAAGGTCACCTTTACGGCAGTGCTTCGCGCGCCCCCTTATTTTCTGTTTATTGCATCCTATTTCATGCATCAGGTCCGTGTCCGTTCGAACGCGTTCACGAACGCTACTCGAACGTGAGCATTCTGTTTCATTTCCGTTCGAACGCGTTTACGAACGCTACTCGAACGTGAGCATCTGTTTCATTTCCGTTCGAACGCGTTTACGAACGCTACTCGAACGTGAGCATTCTGTTTCATTTCCGTTCGAACGCGTTTTCGAACGCTACACGAACGTGCACACACTGAACTGAGTCTGTCTTATTATATCCATGCATAATTGCCTATGGTTGATCTTTCTTATGCAAATGTGTCAATGTATTACAATTTGTATGCTTATGTCGTGATAATATTTGAGTATTATTTCTTGCGGTATATCGGATGGAAACCCAGACGTAAATTCCGTAGCCGACTCCGAATGGACGGTAGTGCGGTCTGTACTTGGGCTACAATTCCACGTACCGTTTGGAAGAGTGCCAATATGTGTGCTTGTATGGTCAATATGTGTGCTTGTATGGTCAATATGTGTGCTTGTGTTTTCTTGAATGTAATATGTAAAATTGTATGTTCGTTGCTATCTTGATACATGTTAAGCATGCAATTTTAAATATGAGATATATGTAAAATGTACACATAAGTTTTATTTTGCATATGAGAATTTAGAAGCATGATACTCTTGGAAATAAGTGTTACTTAAGCTTAGTTAAATTATTACATGAATCCTTTCATTACAAGTGACATAAGTAAGGGACCATTCCGAACCCAACGGTTTGAGGTCTTCCCTTGCGAGGGGTGAGTGCGGCCTTAAATCTTTGTCCCGGTTCACACCGGGTGGCGACTCCATGTTATCCAGTACTTCCCAAACTAGGCCGCGAGCCTAGGAACGGCGTCGCTCAGGTCCTGTGTCCTACACCTCGGCTTTTACTCATCCCCCTTCTGGTGTTCTTCTCTGTCACTAGAGCTTCTGAGGTTGAGGTTGATGCTGATTCCTGCATTCTCGTCCTCTTTTCTTCCTCGAAGATCCTGGTTTTTGCCATCTCCATAGTGACTTTCCCATCTGCGGCTGAATTGATCACCGTAGATCTGAACGTTTCCCAAGATTCTGGTAACGTATTAAGGAGTATTAAGCCATTTACCTCATCACCGAAGTCTATGCCCAATCCAGACAATTCTTTCATTGTTCCGAGGAAATCATTGATATGGTCTGCCACAGCTGTACCTTCCTGGTATTTCAAACCCATCATCTTCTTGATGTAGTACAGCTTGTTGTTTCCAGTCTTTGCTCGGAAAAGCTCCTCCAGCTTTCTCCATAAAACACGTGCATTTATCTCTTCACTGACATGGTTTATGATACTGTCGTCGATCCACTGACGAATAGTACTGCATGTTTTCTGGTGAAGATTAGCCCACTTCTCATCGGTCATTCCTTCTGGTTTCTGCTCCAGAAACACCGATCCATCATAGTCCTTCACATACAGAAGGTCTTTCATCCTTCCTCTCCATGTGAAATAGTTTGTACTAGTTAACAAAATCATTTTTCCGTTGCTCCCCTCCATCATAAAAATTCTAAGCAGAATTTCAAAAAACAAACCTCACTGTTGCGTCCGGAATGGCCGAAAATGGTGGAAATGACACTTCGTTTGTCAAAATCCGACATAGGGACAAAATTGAAAATTCCAGAAATTACATGGGTCAAAGTGCAATTTCCAAAAGTTCAGGGGCCAAAGTGAAATTACGGAAAAGTTCAGGGACTAAATTGCAATTTACAAAAAAGTTCAGGGACTGAATTGTAAATATCTGAAAGTATAGGGTCTAAACTGTAATTTTCAGAAAGTTCAGGATCTATCTGAAATTTACCAGGCACGCTGACGTGGCAGCTGACTGGGCTGCTGACTGTGCGCTGACGTGGCGCTGACTGGGCGCTGACTGGCGCTGACTGGTCGCTGACGTGTCGCTGACGTGGGCTGACTGGGCTGATGACGTGGCGCCACGTGTGTCGTCTTCTTCCTTGGGAGCGCGTGAAGCGCGTGACTGCGACTGTGGCGCGTGGACAGCCTTCTGTAAGGCGCGTGCGGCGTGTGACGCCGTTATGGACCTCCGATCGATCGCCGGAAAATATCACCGTGCTCGTCTCGCCGTGAAAAGTCCGATGGTGTGCTCAAAATCGATTTTCGACAACTTTTGTCGGAACCGAATTTCCGAACCGAAACTCTGTTTCTGAGTTTCGGGATCCCTCCGTGGAACCGTAGCTCTGATACCACTTGTTGTGATTAAACACACACTAATAGAGGATAATTTGAGAGAAAACTCTTCCTTTATATAACCACAAAAGAATTACAAAGCTTCCAATACAAGCTTTACAAAAAAACTCTCACACCAATCACTCTCACTACACTTTCACACATTTAGGGATAATGAATAATGGACTCAAGGCTCCATTTTATAGTGCCCAAGACGCGTGAACAGTGTCACACGTCTTGGACACGCTTTTGCCAACTTGCATGTTGTCCTATCAACTTTCGGCTGAGCTTTGGCTCATTCTGCATGCTGTATGCATTTTGACATTTGCTGACTTCCTCAAAGACTTGCTGTCTTCAACAATTACAACATAGATTAAATACAAATTTTAGTAGATTCATTGAAACATAGAGATGTCAAATATATTCGATCCAGATCCAGATCCACATTAATAAAATTACGGATCTGAATATGTATTTTCAAGATATGTGTTGATTCGGATTCGGATCCGAGTTGAATTAAAATAATAAAAATATATATTTTTTATTTATGATTTTATTATAATTTTATACTTAAATTTAGATGTTAAATCACTATTGTTTAGTTATAAATATTATTTTATTTTAAGTATTTAAAATTAAATAATTTAAAAAAAAAATCAGGATTTTTTTTATGAGATCCGCATGAAAAATACTCACATCCATAACCATAAAATAAAATACAAATCTGAATTCAAATATATTCGAATTTGTTCATACATAAGTAAATGTTACAGTCTAAGAATGAAGTTAATTAATGTTAATTGGAATATATATATATACTAGTTTTTGTCCGTGCCTACGGCACGGTGTTATAATATTTGGCCCGTGCATACGGTACGGTGTTACAGTATTTGCTCGTCCCTACGGCACGGTGTTACAGAATTAAATGATTTTATTTTTTAATTAAATGATGCTCGTGCCTCCGGCACGGTGTTACAGTATTTGGCCGTGCCTACGACACGATGTTACAGAATTAAATGATTTTATTTTAACTTTCTATTTTTTAATTTGAAAATTTTTGATCATTTCCATCAATAAATTCACTTTCTTTCATCAAATTACCAATGAAATAATATGGGCCGTCAATTAAGCCACATAAAGAGAGCCGTTGGATACACTCTCTTTCATTCAACATCATTCTTCTTTATTATATATATATATATATATATATATGTGTGTGTAACATGAAGTTAATTAATTAGCAGAAACCATAATAATTGAAGTTAATTAATTAATTGAATAATATCAAGGATCTTTCCCCCAAGGCCACGAGGTGTGGGCTCCATAGGAGAACAGATTGAGAAGAAGGATTTTGAATGCTGACCGTTGACTACGCGTCTAGGCATATTAGGTGGCGGCTTGATTTGACTTCAAAAGTCCACTTACGAAGAGGAATGGAAAGGAATCCCGAGTTTGAAGTTTCTTATCTCACAAGTTATGCCAAGTCCTCCGACATAAAAAATAAAAAGGAAACAAGTTGAAGGATTCCTAAACAAAATTAGGAATTAGAAACCAACTTTATAATAAAATTTCCCAATTCTCGAAAGGATTCATCCTCTCATATTTCTATCTATATAAATCAAATCCTTTCACTCATAAGGCAATCCCATCATCATTCAATTAAATTCTCTCTCTTTTATTTTTGGGTTAAAATTTGACCGCCATGAATTCGATGTTCAGTGCGTTTGAAGCTTTCTCTGCTGAATTATTGGGGCAGAAAGTGAAGGATTCGTTCGTTTTCGCTGCCAGCACTAACAAAAACATGATGCCGCAGTCTTCATCTACAACCATGACGAAGAAGAAGAAGAAGAAAGAGGCAGCTGAGTCATCATCAACAACATCAAAGATTACGCCGAGGTTTGCACTGGAATTGGATGGACTCAACTGTTTTGAAACCCTCGTGTCTTATTAAGAATGAACGCTGCTGCTTTTATTCAGTCATCGGCTCACATCCCTTTGCTGACTTGATTTTAACTTTCTTATTCGTTCATTCTTTTTATTACTTGTCTCTGTATAAAAGAAAAAAAACGTGGTCTCTGATTAAGTACTAATGGTGTTCTTTCAAATTTAAAACCAATTGCTCTGCTCTGCTCTTTTCCTTTCAATGCAAATACTGAAGAAGAAGCATCTAAACAAATCAAACACATTATCATACTAATGATTAAAAATGCAAATTAATACCTACTTAATTAATACATGTCAAGTAACATTATTTATAATACAAAAGAAGCAATATATGCTTGATGCTTCAACTGGATGGTACATAATTTAGTAATGATCTTCGGGCATAAGTAACACCCTCTTTCCTTAAGCACAAATTTGTAAGAAAAAATTTTGTTTTATCTATAAACTATTTTTAACATTTATCAATGTTTAATTGATTTCATTAGAGACCATTCGCAAATAATAATAATAATAATAATAATAATTAATTTTAATAGGAATAAAATTATTTCATTAACAAATTCCATTTTCATTAATTTTTAAGGATACGGTAGCTGGGTTATGAAAAATTGAAGGAAAAAAATAGTAGATAAATCTCCTATTGTTTTGAAGCCATGGGATTTTTAATCAGAGATTTGACTGGACTTGTCTCTATATGATAACTACAGAAAGTGGGCTTGTTCGTCTGAGTGCGGGCCCAAACCAATGAACAGCGTGACGTTAACGGTTGGGATTTAGTTCAAATCGAACCAATCCCACATCGTCCAGTTTTGTTAATCTTCAAGTCTTAAAATAAAGGAAGCTAGCATGGAGAGTTGTCTCTTAGGAGACATCCGATAAAATTGGAACGATACAGAGAAGATTAGCATGGCCCCTGCGCAAGGATGACACGCACAAATCGAAAAATGGTCCAAATTTTTTTAATTAAAATTTCTCCTCGGATTTTGTTCATCTGCTTTCAAAATCATGTTCAGTTTCCTTCAATTTTTGGGTTGCATGTAAAACTTTGTTTCTTCAAGCTGAAAACGGATGCTGAGACATTATAATATATTATTCTTTCTTGTGACTATAATTTCTGCTATGAATTTCTTTGTTGGTACGGCATTGTTTTCCCTCCAGAGAAACTCTGCAGTTTTTTTTTTCTAACAAAATATCTGCTATTGGATTGTTCTGTTCATGGTTTTTTTAATAGGATTGGCTGCCATATGGATTTCAATTAGTATAGCATCCTAGTTGCAAGTTTAAATTAATTATGTTCAATTCTCGAGGGAAAAAAATTGTAGGCTCAGGACCAGGACAATATCAACTTTCGAAGGATCTTACCAGACATCATCTGCAAGAAAACTGATCTGAAAATGTTATAGCTAGGTTTTGCTGCAAAAGATAAGTTAGCCCCTGCATTAGCATTGTTCTAGTGACTAGCAAGCACGACAATCTGCCATGTAAAGGCGTATAATTTTCATATATCCATTGTAATGTTTGATTTCTAAGCATCTCCTATGGGATAAGGCAAAATGTCTATATTTCAGTATCATAATAATTTCCACCAAGTATATTTTTACCCACAATGTCTGTCTAGAGTATTTCATTTTTTTAAAATGTCTCATAGGCTGTGGTTTTGGCAATGTTCGCATAGGGTTTCTAATATTGTGAACTCTGAAGAGGATTCAATGTAAGCAGTTTTATTGTGTTTTTTTTACAAAAACGCTGTTTGTGCGCTTGAATATGTGACCTCCAAATAAGAATGGCATTGTTCTTTTTATAATAATGAAAATATTGCTTAAATTAGTATTCAGATTTTCCTTGGACATTTGAAAACTGAGGCATTGTCCCACACCTCTCTTACGCTTATATCTGCTTTGGATTGGGTCAGCTGCTAACAAAGAAAATTCAGAATCGAGTGTATCTGCTGTTTAAATGAATAAGGTGATACTTATATGTCAACTCGATGGAGAAATCTGATTCAGGGTAAGAATTTAGGTGACAACTCGTACTTGATGGATAAATCTGATTCAGGGTGAGGCATTTGCACTCTTGCAAAGACTTGTACATGTAAAAGCACTCTTGCTAAGGCTTGCCCAATGTCTATGACAGTGCTGCAGATGATTATTATGGTCTTGTGATGGTAGCTGGAAAATATGGAAGCTGTAAGATGTCGGAACCTGTCAAATCTACGCCCTCCAAGAGATCTCGAAAGGAGCAGAACTGAAGAAAATTAGCTGGATCCATCAATACAGCTGAGGTTACAGAACAAGAAATTTTGAAAGAGTATCCAGAAGGCCTTTTTGAAGCTGTCATTGTACATCTTCCGATTGCCACATTTTTTCACTTCCACTCATGGTTTCTCTCAGCATTGCACCCAAGTCCCAGAAACCGATCCCTGGTTTTACCCCATCACTCATGAAAATGTCAACTCTATGATCCTTCCCTGAAGAAATGGAACAATCCCACTATGTAGGAAAATGATCATCTTGCCAGTTGCTTCAGCTGGACATTGGTCATGGAAACTTATATGTATGCAACCCTTTCACACTCAAATCTATCAAAGAGTTGCCAGCTAGGTCAGTGAAGGGGATGACTCTCAAGTCTCAATGGAATCTATGACTCAGTAAAGAACTCCTCTGACACAACCAGGAAGCATTCCCTGGAGCATGAAGATACCACTATCATTGAACTTGTAGTCACAAGCAGTTTCAGTTGACAGCACATTTTATTTCATGCGTTCATATCCTGAAGGGGTTGTGTCCTACGATATGGTCACTGGGATATGGTAGCAGTTCGTAAGCCAAGCCCCACTGGGCTTGCTGACAAAGAATGCCAGTAATGCGTGTGCATCTGAGAGCTGCAGAATATGACTCTTCTGTGGAAGGAGGTTGACAGAATGCCAATTAGAGAATGACTTGGTTGGGCGACAAAGCTTTGCTGCTACTGTCATTAGATACTTACAATGTGATGAGAAGGGAACGGCTAAATGTTTCTTGCAGCTATTTTACCCTTATTTATGCTTGGTTGACTGCAAGCTTTCGCTGCTGTCCAAATTGCCCCCGTTGTTATAATGAAGCAATTGATAGCATTTCCTTTTCATGTACAAACTTGTTTATGAATGACTTTGATTTTAGAACACTTAAAATTCATGTTTTTTTTTATTCTTGAAAAGCCCATCAGAATCCAGTTTATGAATCGAGTGTCATTCCGATCACAACCGTATTGATTTCCTCATATTTCCTCGATGTGGGATCAGATAATTGAAGTTTCAATATCCGTCCGGGCAAGTAGATGGCTTTTATATACAAATAAATTGACTGCTGATTTCCTCATCCAACCGATGTGGGATCAAATAATTAAGGTTTCATATGTCCAATTTATTGATGGCTTCAATAACTGCACTCACAAGTTAATCAATACGAGTTGGAATGGTACTTGCAGATAGAGAAACTACATACTAATCCATAGATGCAATATGAATGAAAGTTTCAATAACATTTTATCATGTTGCAGGCAAAAAGCTACGCAAGTTTCCAGCTGAAGAATAATAAGTCCTGGTACTGCTGGAGCATGTCACCGAAGACAAAAGGATATCCCAAATGGTAATAATTCATTTAAATATATAATAAAATAATCTTTTTATTTTCTATTATTTTTTTATAATTATTCATTCAGTCGGCAAAATGGATATGTTTTTATTTTAATTTTTAATTTTTTTTTATAATTAATATTCATTTAGTGACCGAACGTCATTCGCCGAATATTCGGTATCTTTGGCATCGTATTTCCTACCGATTTGTTGTGAATAAACACACACTAATAGAGGATAATTTGAGAGAAAACTCTTCTTTTATATACCCACAAAAGAATTACAAAGCTTCCAATACAAGCTTTACAAAAAACTCTCACCAATCACTCTCACTACACTTTCACACATTTAGGGATGATTTTACAAAGCAATGGAAGGCTCAATTTATAGTGTCCAAACCGCGTGAACAGTGCCACGCGGTTTGGTACACGTTTACAGCTTAAGTGAAAGCTGTTGCCAGCTTCTTTCTTCTTTCGGCGCATGCCTGGCAAGCATGTTGTCTTCAACAAATCTCCCCCTCGGTGAAGATTTCTCCAAATCTGAGCCGACCATCAATCATCCAAATCCGGATCCTCCAAAGGATCCTCCCCTGGCTGCATCTGTATGACTGCCTACGTACCCTGAGTTGGGATCAAGCCAATCCTAGTTCTCTGAATCTCCCCACTCTGACTATGTGGAGAGTTTTGTCATCCCGGCTATGGCACGACAGATTTCAAGCTTCTCCTTCGGTAAAACCTTCGTGAACATATCGGCACCGTTGTCGTCGGTGTGAATTTTCCTGAGTTCTAACAGCCTTGAGCTCAAGACGTCCCGTATCCAGTGATACCTCACATCGATATGTTTTGACCTCGAATGAAATGTGGAATTTTTACCGAGATAGATAGCACTCTGACTATCGCAGTACAAAATGTACTTCTCCTGCTTGAAACCCAATTCCTGGACGAATGTCTTCATCCACAACAATTCCTTGCAAGCTTCTGTAGCTGCAATGAATTCTGCCTCTGTTGTAGAAAGTGCAACACACCTCTGCAACCTCGACTGCCATGCCACAGCTCCTCCTGAGAGAGTAATCAGATACCCCGAAGTAGACTTTCGGGTATCTACATCTCCTGCCATATCTGAATCGGTGTAGCCCATCAACACTGGTTTGTCGCTGCTTCCAAAACATAACCTCATCTTGGATGTGCCTCGAAGATACCGTATAATCCATTTGACAGCATTCCAGTGTTCCCGTCCTGGGTTTGACATGAACCGGCTGACCAATCCAACTGCGTGTGCTAAGTCTGGCCTCGTGCACACCATGACATACATAAGACTTCCCACTGCTGAGGTGTATGGAACCTGTTTCATTTCCTCCTTCCCTGTCTCAGTAGAGGGACTCTGACTCGTACTCAATCTAAAGTGGGTAGCAAGAGGAGTGCTAACCGCTTTAGCCTTGTCCATCTGGAATCTCTGAAGTACCTTCTCGATGTACTCCTCTTGTGACAAGTATAACCTCATGGCTTTCCGATCACGACCGATCCTGATGCCAAGAATCTGTTTAGCTGGCCCCAAGTCTTTCATCTCAAAAGACTTGCTCAGTTGCTGCTTCAAATTATCAATCCTCGATTGATTCCTGCCAACTATCAACATATCATCTACATATAACAGTAAGATGATAAAATCATCGTCATAAAACTTCTGAACGAATACACAATGGTCTGAAGTGGTCTTCTTGTATCCCTGCTCCCCCATAACTGACTCAAACTTCACGTACCACTGTCTCGGTGCCTGTTTCAAACCGTATAGGCTTTTCCTGAGTCTGCACACAAAGTCCTCTTTCCCGCTGACTCTGAAGCCTTCTGGTTGCTCCATATAAATTTCTTCTTCCAGATCCCCGTGAAGAAATGCGGTCTTGACATCCATCTGCTCAACTTCCAGGTCGAGGCTTGCTGCTAAGCTGAGTACTACTCTGATGGATGACATCTTCACAACTGGAGAGAAGATCTCATCGAAGTCAATGCCTTTTCTCTGATTGAATCCCTTGACAACTAATCTGGCTTTGTACCGGGGTTGTGAAGTGTGCTCCTGTTGCTTCACCCTGTACACCCATTTGTTCTTCAAAGCCCTTTTGCCTCTTGGTAATTTCACCAACTCAAAAGTGTGATTGTCATGCAAAGATTTCATCTCATCTTGCATGGCTTCCTCCCACTTTTC
Source organism: Zanthoxylum bungeanum (assembly GCA_019454045.1). Lineage (NCBI taxonomy): Eukaryota > Viridiplantae > Streptophyta > Magnoliopsida > Sapindales > Rutaceae > Zanthoxylum > Zanthoxylum bungeanum. The sequence continues at coordinate 41,796 of SKCR01008592.1, forward strand.
TCTGTCATCTGTTTCCACAGCCTCCTGATAGCTCTCGGTTCTCCCCCGTCAGTAAGCAGCACATACTCATATGCAGAGTATCTAGTTGAAGGTCGCTTGTCTCTGTCAGACCTTCTCTGTGGAACTGTTGGTGGAACTTCTGGTACTGGTGGTTGATCATGATCATCATCTCTGGGAGCTTCATCACCTGTACCCTCCTGTCTGGGAACCTCATCCTCAACTCGTACTGGCACCGGTGTATGAGGTTCTGGATTCACATCTCTGTATTGCTGGGGCATTGTCTTCATCTCTTTTCTGATATCTTCTATGGTCTGGTCTTCAACAAAGACAACATCTCGGCTTCTGACAATCTTCTTCTCCACGGGATCATAGAGTTTGTAGCCGAAATCATCCTGACCATAGCCAATAAAGACACACTGTCGCGTCTTTGCATCAAGCTTGGATCTCTCGTCCTTCGGGATGTGTACAAATGCTTTGCACCCAAAGACATGTAAGTGCTCGTACGACACTTCTTTACCTGTCCAAGCTTGGTTAGGAACATTACCTTTCAGTGCGATCGCTGGGGACATGTTCAAAACATGAACTGTTGTGATGAGTGCCTCCCCCCAGAATGTCTTCGGCAGCTTGGCTTGTGACAGCAAGCTTCTGATCCTCTCGCACAAGGTTCTGTTCATCCTCTCAGCTAGGCCATTCAGCTGAGGTGTCTTCGGAGGTGTCGTTTGATGTCTGATTCCTTGCGTCTTGCAGTACTGATCAAACGGACCTCTGTATTCTCCACCGTTATCTGTTCTGATGCACTTCAGTTTCTTGCCGGTTTCTCTCTCCACCAAAGCATGAAACTCCTTGAACACTCCAAACACTTGATCTTTTCTCTTCAAGGTGTATGCCCAGATCTTTCTTGAATGATCATCAATAAATGTCACAAAATACAGTGACCCACCAAGTGTTCGTGTCTGCATCGGACCGCATACATCTGAATGTATGAGATCTAGTACCTCCGGTTTCCGTTGAGGCGGGGAGCTCTGGAAGGATACTCTGTTCTGCTTTCCAGCCATGCAGTGTTCACACTTCCGTAAGTGTGAGTTCTTCAATTCCGGAAGAACATTCCGCCTGCGTAGTATCTCCATCCCTGTTTGGCTCATGTGACCGAGCTTTTTATGCCACAGCTCGGCTGCCTCATTACTGTTGACTGTATTTATGCTACTATTTGAAAGCTTAGCATGCATCAAATACAAGGTTGAGTCTTTCTTACCTCGTGCCACGACCATTGACCCTTTAGTGAGCTTCCAGCATCCGTCACTAAAGGTGCTGCAGAAACCTTCATCATCCAGCTTGCCTGTTGAGATCAGGTTTAACCGGATATCTGGGATGTGCTTGACTCCCTTCAACACTAGCCTTGTCCCGTTCTCTGTTTCAAGGCAGATGTCTCCAATACCGACGGCTTTGGACTGTCCGTCATTCCCCATCCTTACAGCACCGTAGTCCCCTGGTGTGTAAGATGAAAAGAAGTCTCTGCGAGATGTGGCGTGTATGGATGCGCCACTATCTATCACCCAACTGGTCTCGTGGCTGGCAAGATTCACAACATTTTCTTCATATATTATGCAAAATTCTTTGGAGGTTTTCTCGGTGGTAGTAGCAACTCTTTCTTGATTAGAGTCACCATCTCTCCTGGACTGCTCGTTCTTCAGTTTGTAGCAATCCCGCTTCATATGGCCTTTCTTCTTACAGTGATAGCACTCAATATCCTCGTTCTTGATTTCCCTCGGTTCTTGTCTGATCTCCCTGGGCCTCGGCTTTTACTCCTCCCCCTTCTGGTGTTCTTTTCTGTCACTAGAGCTTCTGAGGTTGAGGCTGATGCTGACTCCTGCATTCTCGTCCTCTTTTCTTCCTCGAAGATCCTGGTCTTTGCCATCTCCATAGTGACTTTCCCATCTGCGGCTGAATTGATCACCGTAGATCTGAACGTTTCCCAAGATTCTGGTAACGTATTAAGGAGTATTAAACCATTTACCTCATCTCCGAAGTCTATGCCCAATCCAGACAATTCTTTCATGGTTCCGAGGAAATCGTTGATATGATCCGCCACAGCTGTACCCTCCTGGTATTTCAAACCCATCATCTTCTTGATGTAGTACAGCTTGTTGTTTCCAGTCTTTGCTCGAAAAAGCTCCTCCAGCTTTCTCCATAAGACACGTGCATTTGTTTCTTCACTGACATGGTTGACGATACTATCGTCGATCCACTGACGAATAGTACTGCATGTTTTCTGGTGAAGATTAGCCCACTTTCCATCGGTCATTCCTTCTGGTTTCTCCTCCAGAAATACTGGTCCATCATAGTCCTTCACATACAGAAGGTCTTTCATCCTTCCTCTCCATGTGAAATAGTTTGTACTGGTTAACAAAATCATTTTTCCGTTGCTCCCCTCCATCATAAAAATTCTAAGCAGAATTTCAAAAAACGGACCTCACCGTTGCGTCCGGAATGGTCGAAAATGGTGGAAATGACACTTTGTTTGTCAAACTCCGACACAGGGACCAAATTACAAATTCCAGAAATTACAGGGGTCAAAGTGCAATTTCCGAAAGTTCAGGGGCCAAAGTGAAATTACGGAAAAGTTCAGGGACTATATTGCAATTTCCAAAAATTTCAGGGACTAAATTGAAAATTTCTGAAAGTATAGGGGCTAAATTGTAATTTCCAGAAAGTTCAGGACCTATCTGAAATTTACCGGGCACCGCTGACGTGGCGGCTGACTGGGCTGCTGACTGTGCGCTGACGTGGCGCTGACTGTGCGCTGACTGGGCGACACGTGGCGGATGACGTGGCGTCGTCTTCAACCTCAAGCTGGCGCGTGGAGCGCGTGGATTGAGCGTCGGGCACGTGGGCTTCTCTCTGGACGGCGCGTGCGGCGCGTGAGGCGTGCTGGGACCTCCGTTTGATCGCCGGAAAATACTGTCGTGCTTGTCTCGCCGTGAAAAGTCCGATGGAATCGACTTTCCGAACCGAAACTTCGTTACTGAATTTCGGGATCCCTCCGTGGAACCGTAGCTCTGATACCACTTGTTGTGAATAAACACACACTAATAGAGGATAATTTGAGAGAAAACTCTTCTTTTATATACCCACAAAAGAATTACAAAGCTTCCAATAAGCTTTACAAAAAACTCTCACCAATCACTCTCACTACACTTTCACACATTTAGGGATGATTTTACAAAGCAATGGAAGGCTCAATTTATAGTGTCCAAACCGCGTGAACAGTGCCACGCGGTTTGGTACACGTTTACAGCTTGAGTGAAAGCTGTTGCCAGCTTCTTTCTTCTTTCGGCGCATGCCTGCAAGCATGCTGTCTTCAACACGATTATCGACTGAATATTTGATCGGTAATTGGTCAGAAAATAATATTTTCATTCGATATTCGATACCGATCAATTATTTCAATAGATAATTCTATATTTTCTTTTTGTTGAAAAATGTGTTCTCTAGTAAAGTACTAATGATGTTCACTCAAATTTAAAACCAACCGCTCTGCTCCTTTCCTTTCAATGCATACTGAAGAAGAAACATCTAAACAAATCAAACACATTAGCATACTAATGATTAAAAACAATATAAATTAATACACGTCAAATAACATAATTTATAATACAAAAGAAGCAATATATGCTTGATGCCTGAACTGGATGGTACAAATTTTAGTAATAATCTTCGGGCATAAGTAATGCCCTATTTCCTTAAGCACGTATATGTAACAAAAAAAATTGTGTTCCCAAAATGGGGTGTGTGATTTTGTGGTAAAATAATTTGGTTACATAAGTCATAGGTTCAAGACTAGAGATATATTTTTTATAAAAATATGGGAAAGTCGAGAATTTTATCTGCTAAATTTAAATTCCGGATCATATGATTTAGTGGCAAAATATTCCATATTTCCAAAAAAAAAAAAGTTTTTTTTATATATAAACTATTATTTACATTTATCAATTTTTAATTGATTTCATTACATATAAAATTTAATTTTCATAAAAATAAGGAAAAAAATTATTTCATTAACAAATCCCATTTTTCATTAATTTTTAGGATACGTTATCCCACGTTAGCTGAGTTATGAAAAAATTAAGACAGAAAATAGTACATAAATCTCCTTTTGTTTGAACCTGTAGGAATTTTAATAAGATATTTGACTGGACTACAGCATGTGGCCTTGTTCTGCTGAGTGCGGGCCCAAACCAATCGTTAAGGAGTTAATAACCAACGGGATGAGTGACGTTAACGGTTGGGATTTAGTTCAAATCAAACCAACTCCCACATCGTCCAGTTTTATTAATCCTCAAGTCTTAAAATATAGGAAGCTAGCAAGTAGAGTTGTCTCTTCGGAGACATCCGATAAAATTGGAACGATACAGAGAAGATTAGCATGGCCCCTGCGCAAGGATGACACGCACAAATCGAGAAATGGTCCAAATTTTTTTTGATTTAATTTCCCTGGGATTTTGTCCATCTGCTTTCAAAATCATGTTGAATTTTCTCTTCAATTGCATGTAAAACTTTGTTTCTTCAGTTTGATGGAATCAATTGCTGAAAAGGGATGCTGAGACATTATAAGATATTATTCTTTCTGGTAACAATATAATTTCTGCTATGAATTTCTTTGTTGGTACGGAATTGTTTCCCCTTCAGAGAAACTCTGCAGTTTTTTACTAACAAAATATCTGCTGCTTTTTCCATCTGGGAGCTGCAGAAGATGACTCTTTTGTGGAAGGAGGTCGACAGAATGCCAATTATAGAATGACTTGGTTGGGCAACAAAGGTTTGCTCATGGTGTCATTATGATCGTTTCAAATGAACCAACTAGATACTTACAATGTGATAAGAAGGGGACGGCTAAATGTTTCTGGCAGCTATTTTACCTTATAGGTTTTTTTCCCCCTCCATCTGGTTATTATTTATGCTTGGTTGACTGCAATCTTTCGCTCCTGTCCAAATTACCCTGTTGTTATAATGAAGCAATTGATACAATAGGATGTATGATTTTGGAATTTCCTCTTCATGTACAAACTTGTTTATGAATAATATACTTGAAAAGTCCATCAGAGTCCAGTTTATGAAAGTCATATTCAGAGTGTTGCTAATTAGGGTCCCAAGAGGCATGATTTGATAGATACTGCGTTTTTTATAAAAATTTGGGACAGTCGGAGATTTTACATGCCCGTTTAAGCCCAGAATGACGGTGGAATTTCTAACGATTTAAAAAAAAAAAAAAAAAAGTGTTGCTAATTGGGTCATTTATATTCAACTATATATATCCAAGTCTTAAACATCTCTCCTGTCCTCCAAGAGAGCCACAACCCAAACCTATTTTGGCTTGTAATGCACAATTGCCTTACAAGTTACAATCTTAGTGCCGTTTCCCTCGATTATGACAGCCATTTAATGGTTGAATGAGTGCCGGATGAACCATTACATATATTGAGTGTACAAAACGTCGGCGTTTCAAAATAAGTCTAATTAACCGAATTGGCATCACAAACGGGAATACCAAATTTAATACCCCATTAGCATGTTAAACAGAGAGTCAGAAATCATGATGCAGTGCATTATTGTGGAAAATTTTCCATCCACATGAAACAAGGAAATCAAAAAGATAAAAAAGAACAAGAGATTTTATTCAAAATACGAGTTCTTCACAACACATGATAAATACTGGTCTTGTAAATGTATCATCAGGTTTTTCTACACTACTAACAAAAGAAAGTGAATAACATTTTAGGGCCATTTGCTGCTATTTATCAGCATTGATAAAACAATTAAGCCATCCCTCCACTTGTCGCTGTCCTGATGATCTGGAAAAGAGCTGTTGGAAACAATCATAAAACAAAAACGTTATCAGCATTCAGTAAACCATGAAGAGGACTACGTAAATTGGGAGAGAAGTATCTTTCATTCGATTTTCACGACACATGCCCTAAATCCTGAGTAATAATCATGATTGAAACCAAATATTTGTGCCAGAACAATTTTCACCATCTAGTTTAAGCACTATCTATACATATATATAATTTCTATTAATTCTTCCGAGTTCAAACGCAGGGTGTGTGATTATAGAAGCAATGATTATGTGTATTCTACAACATTAAACAAAAATAACCTGAAACAAATAACACTTCTCACATCTATAACAAAACAATGTTAACATGTTCGTAGGGAGAAACTTACATGATCCAATGACGACAAATACGAAGAAGCCAAGCAGAACAGGGCCTACAGGATAGTCCTTGCTCTTTTTTGCGGTGGTTTCAGGCACAGCGCCTCTCTTTGTAATATTCTTCTCGAATTTTTCAGCTTTCCTCACCGCAAGACGCTTAGATGTTGTCTGCACATCCAAAACCATAATCAATCTCAACATTAACAAAGAGAGATGCAATCAATAATTTATAATTACACCTCCTGTGAGACAATTAGATATAAAGAGAGACGCAATCACTAATTTATAATTACATCTCCTGTGAGACAATTAGATATATAAGCTGTAAATTTAGCGTAGAGGCAATCACAATTTATAATTACAGCTCAAATTCAACGGATTGATTACAACATCCAAGACTTGAGGATCAAATATGTTGTATTAATCATAATTGGAATAATTAAATTTAATAACAATACGAAATCTCAAGATCTGATGAAAGTTCGATTGAAACCGCAGTTTATTTTTTTCAAAAAAAAAACTCATCGATAGGAATAAAAAAACATACAAAGCTCGCATTTTGAATCAGCTTATTTAAAATTCATCAGCAAACGGATCCATTGATCAGCAGAAATAAATTTACAAAGCAGAGCAGATAAATTAACAGATCAGACAAAATAAACGAGAAAACAGAAAGGAAGAAAACAGATCAGATCATAAATTACCATGATTATTGTAGATCCGGTAGCGGGGGACGGTCGTAGCAAGAAAGAAAGCGGAGTCGAGTGTCCAGGCGATTACTTCTCTTAACACTTCCGGCGAGTTAGACAACAACGTGTCCTCTGTTAATTTTATACGGCTCTGGGAGATATTGATCGTCTCCCCGGGTATCGCGTCACAGCCTGTCTTGTGATTGGTTACACGGCTTGTAAAGAACACGTGGCGTATTGTTATTGGTGTAAATAAGACTGTCTTTGTAAGGATGAATTTTGGGTCAATGTTGGACTATTTATCCAAAAGTATTAGTTGAAAAAACGTGTGATCAATTCGTCTGGCCTAATGGTAAAATTTTAAGTAATAGAAAAATTTTAAATTATATTATATTATTTTATTAAAATTAAAAAAAAAACATTATTAAATTATTTAAAATTAACATAATCTCTAAATTAATTTTTATTATAAAATTAAAATATTTCAATAATTATTTTTTTATTAAATTATAAAATTAAAATAATAAATTATTAATATAAGAAATCTATTACAATATAAAAACATAATCAAATATTCAAGTAAGAAACCTATTAACTTAATTAATTAATTAATTTTTTAATTTAATATTATTAAATTATTAAATTAAAATAAAGAAACTTAATAGCTCTTACACGGTGAATTATAAATATCATTTGAGAAATGAGAGACAAACGAATGAGATATAAATATTACGTGTAAGTAAATCAATTGTCTCACAGTTACAAGATCAATACCTAAAATATATGTTCAACCCGCATAAATTACAGGTCATGTGCTAATTTATGAAAAAAGAAAAAAATGATATATAATAAATAATTTATAATTTATAATTTTTTTAATAAAACATTTAAAAAATAAAAAAAATATATATATATATATATAGTAAGATTAAAAATTAAATTACTCTTGCTTTAACGGTCACCGTATTTAATAAGATTACAAATTAAATTAATCTTTGCTTCAACGGTCACCGTATTTTCCTGTTCAGCTTAACACAGCAAGCGTGTAGTGATGAGTCTGATGACAGATGAGCACCAAGGTTCCCATAGTGGTTGGCCGGCACCAATTTGGATAATGTTTTTAGAAAAATGATAGGTATTGTTAACAGAAAATAAATTTCTCCCAATGACAAATAGGCCAAATGAATCAAATGATGAAAAAGATGATGTATCAAATGACGAAAATGGATGACGTATCTGAGGACGAAAAGACATGGCGTCATTATGGATAGGATGAATAAGGATTTGGTTCAGAAAGACTTAATTCAGGACGATTCAGGGAATGGGTAAAAAATCATGAAGAAAGAAGGAAACACTCCCAAAGCGGTTGGCCAGTTATATATTCGACGGTTATTGCATAAAATGGCGGTAACCCCCACGATCTAGCAAGTTACCCAGCGGTTGCACGCACGATCCAACAGTTACATATGCGTTGAGAACGGGGGAGCTTAGTGGGCTGAAACGGGCCGGGCTAAGCCCGCCCAAAAAAAATTTGTGCCAGTCCCAAATTCGGCCCGATTTTTTTAAAAAAAAATCAAATAAAATGTGGCAAAAATTGAATCAACAATAACCAGTAATAACCAACCCAAAAGCATTTGAAATATGGCAAACAAGTAATAACCAACCCAAAAATTGAATCAACAATAACCAATAATAACCAACCCCAAAAAGCATTTGAAATATGGCAAACAAGTAATAACCAACCCAAATATACTCTTTAGGCAAAACAATAACCAGGATTCCAGGAAGCAAATCAAAGCAAAGCAAACCAGTAATAACCAACCCAAAAATTGAATCAACAATAACCAAAGAGAGTGAGGATCTTGGACACGAATTTATTTCTTTCTGCTGCTTCTTTTTTTTTTTTGCCCCTAATTTTGGGGTAATTTTTATTCATTATTTTATTTAATGAAAAGTGATAAAACACTGAAAATTAAACATATTACATAATAAAAATAAAAATAAAAATTAAACTAAAAGATAAATTATGTAATATATTTTTTATTTTTAATTATTTAATTTAATTTTTGTATCATTAAATCCGGAAGAAAACAATATAGGTTCAAAATTTGTACACCCGGACTATCTTGATTATTTTGAGTCCGAGTCCCGTCCCGCCTTAGAAACAGTGTTCGTGGTTTTTTTGTTCCTTATAAAATGAAACGTAATCACTGCACTTCACACCTTTTTGGTAGGGGTGAACACGGTTTCGGGTCAAACCGCACCGAACCGCACCGAACCGAACCGTGCGGTTTGAAAAAAAATTAAAAATGATTTCAAACCGCACCAAATTGAACCGCAAATTTCGGGTCGGCTCGCGGTTTTGACCCACACCGAACCGCACCAAACCGCCCAAACCGCAAATTAGAATATTAAAGGCCTAACAGAAATTTACACACTGAAAATTTGTTACTGAAGAATTTGCATTTGACAGTTTTACAAAGGGTAAAGTTGTTGTACGAGAGGTTAAATCTCTCCATCGAATGAAGTTTTGCCAATAAAGATACAGGAACTTCCCCACTCAAATTGTTGTGCGACATATCAATGATTCCAAGATTTTTGGCACTTTGTATTGGAATTTGGCCAGTAATATGGTTCATGGAAAGATCAACTTTCCATCTTGCCAATAAAGATACAGGAATGATTTTAGGAATTTACAGGCTAATCGAATGAAGTCTCCTAGCTTGATGAACAGCTTCTTCCTTCAAACCGCCGACCCGAACCGCCCAAACCGCTAAAACCGCCAACCCGAACCGCCGCGGTTTTCCTTATCAAATTTGCGGTTTCGGTTTCTAATTTCCTAAACCGCCAACCCGCATGGTTTGAAGGAAAAAACGAAAAAACCGACCCGAACCGCAACCGCGAACACCCCTACTTTTTGGAGACCTTACCAGAAAAATGAAGAGAGAACTCGAGGGGTTATCATAATATATATATATATATATATATATATATATATATTCTATGATGTGGATGTCTGCATCGAATTTTTCGCGCTGATATACGATAAAGTATCAGTATTTTGTCATGTAAAAAAAATTATAAAAATTTACACAATAAAGTATCAGTATTTTACCTTACATCCGCACGAAAAATTCATTCGAGCATTCGCATTAGATAACTTTTTTTTTATATAAATTGGAAAAGGTAGTTTTGAAATGATGGATATAATAAAAAAAAAATTGAGATTATAATATCATAAATAAATAAAATAGCAAGTTCTTTTTTCGGTTAAGGATAAAGTTTTAGGGCTAATGGTTGATTTTTATTTATGGATTTCATTAAAATAACAGTAAATAGTTGTTGTCTATAAATTAAAATGAGGTATTTTTAAAAAGAGGAATGATATGTCCACGTAAAATAGTACAGAAATTAATAAAAATTTAAAAAACAAAAAAACAAATAATATTTAATTAGAAGATAAATAATTTTACTTACTTTTAGTGTGTTTGTACTATTTTTTATGCTAACTTTTATAATCTATCATTTTTATTTTAAAAAATAAAATACTTATTAAAAAGGGTTTCATTTTCATATAAAATTTAAAGGAGTGTTAGAAGCTCCATTTTTGTTGATAAGCTTTTGGATGGGCTTTTTTTTCGGTTATTTCATGCATTAATGGGCTTTAAACAAATTTAATAGTATAGTCATTTGTTTTGTGAAGACATCTCCAATGTTGTTTGTTTGGTAATGGGACAGAATCTGATCCACGTGTCGCTTATATAAATGAGATAAAAAAATTATTTTGGTTCTTGTCCCATTATTTTTTTAGGACAAAAAAGATTATTTTATTCTATCTCATTTTATCCCGTTAAAATTTTATCACGTTTATTTATTATCTCATCTTTTCCCACTAAAACTTCAGAATATCTTTTTTTTTAAATCGAGAAATAAAAATATATCTCAAATAGACGGGACACAAACACCTGCCCTAATTATGTCCTTTGAGGTTATGAATTGCATGAGGATTGATTGTTGCATTTATTTTTCAAAGCCCCATGATGGGTTTTGATTTTAACTCTTCTATGCCTCTTACATTGGAAGTATCATGATATCTTGAATTAATAATTATAGCTAAAAATAACGCAACTCCCGTAATTTCATTTCACAGCAACTACTAATCAAATACAGTAAATAAAACGAAATCAAAATTAATTACAGCAGCCTCTTTGGATGAAGATAGATTCATATTTGTAGGCTCACTAGAGCTATTACTTAATTGCTCCATGGCCATGTATGTGAACTTTGTGATGG